>JAIPRL010011249.1:0-13905 GCA_025469235.1 Pemphigus obesinymphae
TTTAACATGTTAATAATACTCGTATAATCAATGCTTATTATTGTAGAAGTTTATAGCTAACTGCTAGATGTCTCTGCAGTTGAAAAGGTTTTTGTAATTTTTTGATAAGAACATTTTCTGGTCAGGAGAAATCTCTCGTCGCCCAACCATAGTATCTATAGCCGTGATATATACACAGATTAAATGAAACATTGGACTGTAACGTTATTGTTGAAGTTAGGTACAGGCACTGATAAATAATTAGATAGTTTTTATATTGTTTCTGAATAACAAAAAACTGTTTAAAATGCAATACAACTATATGCCTAGGTACTAGTTTTTAATTTTGAATTATAACAAATATGTAACTATTTTCTATATTTTATATGAATTGAATATAATGTTATGATCACGAATCTTAATTTTTAATTCATGGTTATGATAATATCAATTAGGTATCGTAATATCGTATATAACGTCATATGTTAGACCTATGTGCTTATGTATTATCACTATTGATACTACGTTAAAAGTTAAAGCCGCCAAAAATATTTTGCAAATGTTTTTTATCAATTTTCGTAGTGGTATTATACTAGTATATAGTAATAGCATTTACCTATGTTTAATTTGTTTATTCGTATAAATTATAATTATGTATATATTATGTGAAAGTCAAGACTAGTGTGTCTACTTGTATGAAAGTACACAATATTATATTGATCTAATACAAAATGGATAAGTTATCGTCTTCCACTATAAGTTTGCCATCAAAACCACTTGCAAACGTTTTAGAACTTATTAAAATGATGACTGGATTACAGGTATATATTAATATTTAAACACACTTTGCTATATGATAATGAAGTATTAATCTGTATTGATGATTTTATTTTAGAATTTCAATGAAGTTTACCTGAGATATGCTCAAATATTAAATAGCTTACAAGATATTTATTGTGAATACCCAAAACAGTTGGCTGTTGAATATAGTGTAAAAGAACTTTTAAAAAATTATTATATTCAAGGATTTCCATTAGAGGCCAAAGAATTTGAAATGCGCGTCTATAGATTCATTAACTATTCTAATATCAATAACGGATCTAAAGTAATAGGTATATATATATTTATAAATTGATTGTACTTATTATTGATTAATTTGTAGTTATCGTCGGATGTTGTAAAATGGGCAATTATTGGGATGATAATCAATATGGCTAATAATCCTTGCGGTTCTAGAAATGCATTCCGCAAGACCAACTTAGACACGGTTAGAATTGAACTTGAAGGCGAAGCTGCAGTGCTTGGTGATTCATGGAAAGCCAATCTTATTCAAGAATTATTAGACATTGGTAGGAATCATGTAAGTGTACAATAAAACAATATTAATTGTAACATTTTCGTTAACATACTTTTTTGTTTACAGAATTATGTAGAAGCAGACTCTACAGATAATGAAACAGACTATGAGGATGAAACTGATTGTAATTCAATAAGTATGATATCACCACAAATATTACCACCAAATATCATCACAAATAATATAAAAGATAAAAATATTCCTCTTACTAATAAAGAGTATCTTAAATTAGTATTTTCTAATGAATATACAGCAAAAGATTTGTTGATAAAACGTGCTTCTCATTATTGGTGGCTCAATAAATCTGAAAAAATTATTAATGGTGGACACAATTCTCCTCATTTTGCTTTAAAAAAGTAAAATAACAATAGTGAGTGAGTGATAAGTAAAAATAATTTTAAATTACAATTTCTATTTTTAGATATTCAAAAAATGAAATATTTAAAATAATGGAAGATAATATTGTAATACTCGAATGTTTGAAACACCATATCACTCCATCTTATATCGTTCAATATAATTTAGAAGATCAAATGCAGTTATTTGGATGTAAAACTATTTTATCATCTATATCACCGGTAGGTTTGAATTTTATTTGCTTCTTATACTTAAAATGTCACACATTTTAATTATTTAACATTGTATCATTTCAGGAAGTATTTAGTAGATGGATTTCAACTATTTCCCCTTCAATTAAAAAATTTACTGATCTTATAAAATTTACAAATCATTTAAAAGGTCTTAGAAAAATACCATATACATTAAGAGCATATGCTAAAGGATTGGAAAAAATATTAGAACCAATAATTGAGAAAATGGGATCTATTGAAAAAAGGATTAAAAATTTAGGTAAATATTATATGTTATATTATTTACTAAATATCTAAATAAAGATAAACTCAATTATATACAGTTGGACATGACTCATTATTATCATTTGAAAAAGAAATGTATATGCATTTTCAAATTGTTTCTTATGTTCATTCAGTGCATACTAATGCTTTAATTTCCAATTGGGAAACAACTGATAACTGGAAAACCGCAATTAAGTAAATGCAATGTTTTTTTCTTTTTTAAAAAAAATTTTGTAATGATTATTATTAATAATATATAACTACATTTTAGATTAATATCTGTGTTATTTTGGTCTATTCAAATAGCTACTATTGATTACCAAAAGTCAGTTATAATGATATTGTTTTTGTATACGTTTGAACCTTATGTACATATGACAGAATTGTGGATTCATGCTGGACAGCTAGTTGATGAAAATAATGAATTTATTATATCAAATTATGAAGGAGACAATAGTACAGTATTTAATATATTTTTTAAAGATGTCAATGAATACTTAAATGATTGTAACTTGAATGTACCACCAATTATTGAATATTTAATTCATTTTTTGAATAATTGTGATTGGAAAGTGTTTGTTTCATCGCAAATAAGTAATGATGCTATTGCTCTTTGTGAAATTCCTAGAGGTTTGTAGACATTTATACTGTTTAGGTATATTTAAAAAATAATACAATTAAATATGTTTTAGGTGAATTATTTCATAATTTTTTAATTGAAATAAAAAATTCTAATAGTTTTTGGATGAATTACATAACTCCATTCAATGAATATAATCCATCCAACTGGAACCAATCACCATTGTTGGCATCTTCTTGTATCAATTATAAGTAATTACTTGTTTATTTTAATATGAAAAATATGTATTATATATATCAACAGTTATTTTATAAATTTTAATAATTTATAATCTAATGTGTAAATGTGTTTTAGCTCCCTGTTAATCCTAGACACTGTAAGTTGTTTACATGTTACCTTCAGACTTAAAAAATGTATCAATTTAATTATCAGATTTAAATTAATAATAATACAATTATTATTTAAGAGGACGCCACACACCTGTTTTTATAAGAGTTTTGTATAAGCAATTTTTATGAAAATTTAAGAAAAATGAAAATCCAACAATTTAAATTTTTTTTAAAAGTAATTTAAAAGTACTTCAATGTTAGTATCACTTGTATTGTTGTGTAATCGCAATATTGGTTAAAAAACCATGTAATACTTACCTTTGGGTTTCAAGTTTTATGGTTTTCAGAATGACATTAATATTGGCACAAAATAAAAGAACAAAACTTTTTCTAACTTTTGACAGATGATTTTTAAGTACCTATTTTAATTTTGTAATGGTTGATCCTGAAAAAAGTCAACATTTTACAATTTTCAATTGCCTATGAAAAATATAATATTAACATGAAACAAAAATGGCTCAGTCAAAATTTAGTTAATTGTTGTCAGCTTTTTATTGATATAAAAATATTTATTTACTATTATTTTAGCCGACATAATACTTAAAGTACAAAACTATGTTTTTATAGGATATTTTTTGGGGCGTTCTCTTAAAAATAAAAATACAGTTTATATTTTGTTTATTTTTTAATTTTATTATTGAAAATTATATATATATATATATATATATATATATATATGATAATTTAACTAGCAAATTTATTAAATATGAATTTTGTTTTATTTTAATAATATTTAATATTTTGCATGTATAATTTATGAAACAATAATTATTTACTCAAATGATAATTTATCTGGTTATTTCATACTGATTTAATTCTAGTTTAAATACTTGATTTTTAAATTAAATTCTACTATGTTTATTTTTGTGTTTCTCTTTGTTAAATTAGATATACTGATAAATCAACATTTGAGCTGACAACACCTTCAAGTTATGAAATGGTAGATATGTTTTTGTTTGTTATTCAAAAGGTCACAAACAACATTGGATTGAAAGTTACAGATATTGTTCTCAAAGAAAATATATTTATAAATCATTTGAAAAATCTATACAATATAATATTTTTAGAAGAAGTGAATGAATCTGTTTCAATTGATAGAGTTATGGAATATAAGGTATAATTCATATATCTGTCTGTATTTTAATGGTTCAAACAAAATCATGAAAAATATATAATTAATAAAATAAAAATTATTATTTAAATTTTACTGTTATATTCTCTAATATTTTCACTTTTTAATAGTCAATTAAAATATTTTAATTATAATTTACTATTTTTAATAGATTGAGCGCAATTTATTCTTGAACAATTGTTTTTACTCACTCCTTAGTGATGATCATAGTTCAATTTTATCCAGTAGTCAATCATATAATCTGTCATTGAACTATAAAACCGATAAACAAAATGTCGAAGAAAATAATATACTCAATGACAATTTTGCTGATGAACTTGAACGCATTACAATTACTTATGATGTAAGTTGATCTTAAAATGCCCCTATTTTCTTTATCTCATAATTATGTTATTATTTGTACTATTTCTTCTTCGTCGGCTTCCGGTTATTGTAACCATACCTCCAAACATATCTCCATTTATTTTTTTTCTTCTCCTGCTAACTAAAACTACTCCACTTTTTCAAAATTTTTTTAAACAGTGTAGTGCAGATGTGGTCTACCTACTTATTTAGGATCATTAAAATATATATTCTAGCTTTCTTTCGCTGACTTAGTTTTTTTTTCATACATCTCGTTAAATCGTTTTTTTGGTGTTTGGTTTTCCCCTGACAACCTGACATATTTTTTTGTAGTATTTAATATGTTTGTCTGCACGTCGGTAAAACTTTCTGGCTTCGTGTCCTTGATGTGTTGATTATTGGCTTCAAGCACAGAGATTTATTATCAGTTATTTACATTACATTAACCTTAAATATTTCTAATTCATTACTAAAATTGTCTTTTAGATTTTTTTTTGATACTTATGTTTAATTTTTAGAATATTGTTAATTTATTATGAACTATATCTGATCATATGATAGTCTGGTAGATACATAATTGTCTTCCTCAAATAGAGAAAATATAAAATAGAATTATTAATTAAATAAAAATAAATAATAAATTGTATTAAATACATAGGTACTATATACTCAACCAAATAGTAGTATATAATATTATATACCTAGTTAATAACTAATGAGTTATAATATAGGTACACATAAATAAACATGGAATTTCATATGTTTTTTTTATATCTGATGACAATCATTTTTTCAAAACAATTGCTATGTTGATATGAGTATCTGGGTACCAGATTATCCAGACACAATTGATATTTTGTTGTACACACTTATTCAACAAAATTTTAAAAGTCTTATATTGTTTTCTGTTTAAACAAAAAATTAAATATATTTTATAGATATGTCTTCAGTTTATTTAAAATGTAATCGAAACAATTAATTCATACTTAAGTTCTTATACTTGTTGATGTCATTTTATGGAAAAGTAACTATAGGTTATAGTCAAAATATAAAATTTAAACATACAATTTTCAATCATTCCATATTTCAAGGAAAGTATTTTTTGTTTGATCAATCAAAAATGCTTGTATACTTTAGATACACTGTATATACATTTTTTTTTTCATTTTAAATAGTTACTTTAGTTAAGTAATTGACGCCTAGTTATAATTTATTAATAATCTTTGGAACTGATAAGAAATCAATACAAATTTGGATGAAAAATTCTAAGTCCCTGCACATGCGTGATAAGGACATGGAGCCGGAAAGTTTTTCCCTACCTGCAGACAAACGTATTTAATCACTTTCCACCGAGTCTGTTATACTTACATCTAATTTCTATTTCGTTCATACACTATATGCAGATATGCTACATCTTTGAGCTTTGAAATATCATATGTATCAATCATTATTCTTTTTGATTTGGTATTTTTTAGTTTCACCTCCTTTTTTGCTTTAATTAAATAATGATCCAAATCTACTGCTGTATCAAATTACTAGCCCTATTCCGGATGTTAAATCTACTAGATTATTACCATTATTATTTGTTATGATGACATGTGAAATTATACTCGCCAATAATAGGTCTTAAACATTGTTTCCTTTACATTAACATTATTTTTATTAATAGGTAAAATTTCCGTTAAGTTTAATTTTAACCAATGATGTCTTAAATAAGTATAATAAAATATTCCGTCTATTAATAACTACTAAACAAGCTGTGGAAATGATCTCTCAGTTACAAACTAAGGGTAAATATCTATATATTCTATGTAAATTTAAGTATTAATGCCAATTATCAATATATTTTAGATTTAAATAAGTACAACTACTCATTAGATGTGAAGCGAATGTATTTTATAAGGATATGGATTATGTCAACTACATATAAATTACAAACATACTTCTTTAGTGTCGCCTCAAAATATTTAGGTTCTAAATTATTTGATAGTATTGAAAAAGTTAAAAATGGTTTAGAAGCTTTTGAAAAAGGTTAGTTTTTGTATTTTCATTTATTTTGTAATTAATTTTCATTTAATTGTAAAATAGATTTTAATTTGTTTTCTATATAAAGGGTACTGGTCCGTATTATCATGAAAAATGTACTTTTGGTATAGTGGGTATTTAAACCGCTTATGGACATTTGAAAATATTTATCGGTAACAAGCACGGCTTTAGATAGATGACTACACAACACATGATAACATAACAGCCTATGTTAATTAATAACAGAAGTTCTCTGCTGATATTAGTTTTCTCACATCATATTAACATCCCTATAGTAAATTATTACACTACTATAGATTGTGTATTATGCTTTTACGCTCTGTGATACTTTATTATAAAATATAATATATAGCATTACAGTTACGTGATATTGGAAAAATTTACGAAGGATGTCTTATCACACTTTGTATCAGGGATCAGTTTTTTAATTTTCTCACATCCCACTTGTGAAGCGCATATGCATCAATTAATTTCATTATATTTAATTCATTGTATTCAATCCTTTAAACTCTAACATTATTTTCATCTTAATTTTACTTTTTCACCACTACCTTTATCACCATTACCACTCTTCCTTTCATCTTTCTTCATCTATTATTATTCCTACACCATTCCTCATACACATCTTTCCTGAATATATGATTTTATATCCTTCACCAATTTCCCTTGCCTTCTCTCATTTTCACTTTGTTTCCTACACACAGCAAATATTGACATTCCTCATTACAACTTTTGCCAGCACCCTTCTTCTGCTTCTCAATGTTCCTACATTCTATGTACCTAATTTCTTTTTGTACCTATCCTGTGCATTTAGGTGTGAATCTAACCCAAAATACTTTAGTGCTTTTCTTACACCTCTAACATCACAGTTGTTGAATAGACCGACCCGCACATATGACTGATAAAACAGCTACCACACCCATTGTCGTCCAGCTGGTACCTGTCACCTCATTCCTCCTTAGGTTCTCTCTACAGCCAACTACAGAATTTCCTTTCACATTTTTTCTCAGTGTGTATACATTCTGCTAATGCCTCATACTTTTTTAAAAAATTGTATGCCTCCCACAGAACTTATTGTAATTAGTTGATATTTACTTTAGGCTTGAGGTACCTGTTAAGGTACTCTAAATCCCCCTCCACAGAGGTATTAAATAGATAATTAAGCATAAAGAACACTACCAGAAAAGGATCAAAAATTATGACAGCATCAGAAAATAATAATTCCAGATAAATGTTAACTATAGCACTATATTAACATTAAAATAATGTTAAAATTTTCAGTTATTTTTAAAAAATTGAAATTTTACTTTTTACATTTTGAATGTATGTATATAAAACATACACTTTTAGGGTAAGGGTAATATGAGTCGAGTAGAAGTTTTTGGATAAAGTTATTTTAGATAATTTTGAAATGTATTTTAGTTGGTACTTTATGGTACCTAGTACCTAGTACTCAGTATTCATTTGACCAATCCATAATCCAAACTAAAATATATAATTCAAATTCTGGATTCAATTTGTTTTATTTATATTTTGTATTCAATCTATTAATCAAGATTTTGTATTCAATCAATTTATTATCAATTATTTACATAATATATTATATATATATATAGCAACTGTAGCTCAACTGTCATAAATCTATAAACCTGGTAAGTTTTGTATATTTTATTCGTTTTAAATTTTGAATTTATTCATATGAATTCAAATTAGTTATCTAGATATGGACTGATGCAGATTATGTACTTAGCACTACTTTGATTAAGTAAATTTTTGATTTTCCTAATAGTTTTCTTGAGCGTAAAGAAGTTTTCTACTAAAAATAACAAAATCTATATTACAAAAAAAAAATATATATATATATTATTATTATTAAAAATAATATACCAAATTTCACTCAAAATTATTTTTTAAATGCAATGATTTATCATTAGTTAGTAGTTACATTTATAAAGTAATAAATAATAATACTATAACAAAAACTAAAGGGTTAGGCAAACTTCTACCACCTTTATCTATACGGTTTTTATATATTGTTTGATATTTATATATTTTTTTTAATATAAAATTTATGAATTTTGAATTTTATTTTATAATACACATAAATTCAGATTTCATCATTTGAAAAATGTACCAAATTTGAACATTTTGGATTTTGTACACAAGTATTTATTATTTATACCTATTTTATTTTGTTTTTTATCCTATTATAAATAATTTTCAAATATCTGCTTGTTAAATAGATTTGTGTAATTTAGAACTATTGTATTTACTAAATTAAAATTGTATTTTCTAGTACTCGAAGAGCATGTTTCTCAAGCTATTAAGTTGTGTATGTTGGATGGTTTGATGGAAAAGTTGTCTTATAAATCGTTAGTTTTAGTAGGTTTTATTTCTCTTTCTAATTTCTGATTAAATTTAATATATATATATTTTTTTTTTTACTAGTTATGGAATGCGTGTGAGCAATTTACAAAATTATGGATGAAAAGTGTAACAGAAGACAATATTGATATTGATTTAATGGAAACAATTGAACAAGAATATGTTGATTCCTGTTGGAAATTAGCTAGTAGTTTGGATACATACCTCGTAGCAGAGGACGATACATCAAGTATTTGTAAGTATTATAGAATTTTAACAAAAACAATGTATATCTAATTTATAATTCATTTAGTGTTTGAATTTTGTCGAGATTTTATGTCAAGTATGCCTACTAAAGAATCAACTGATCTTGATGGTAGTTTAATTTACAAACTGAGTGATTCCCAAAATCAGTATTCATTTACCTATATGTAGACATCAGCTCAAGAAATTTCAAAATTTATGTATGATCTTTTATAATAAAATAATTTTATATTTAAAAAATATTAATTTACTTAATATGCTGTTTGAGTTAAGGAACACTAATTTATTAAACTTATCAGATTTTATATAATTTTTTATTGAAACAATAATTTTATTAAAAATATAAATTGTTTTTTCACAAAAATGTTGTATTTTTATCATAAATCATGTATATTTTTTATATAAATTATAATAATTGATTAAAATATTTTTGCCGTTGCTTATACTTTATAAATTATATACAACATTTTGATTTTATGGCTATATGTATTTTAATAAATGAAAATATAAATTATAATTTATAATTTTAGATTCTGAGCTTAGTGAGGGATCTAGTGATTTTACAATGATGTTTATTTTTTTTTTTCTGTTAACAAATTTACCACCAGAAGGAATACTCCGATCTTTATATGCTTACATGGTTTCCTGTAGCAAATTTCATCTAGTTGGTATTTTAGAGAGGTAATTTTTCGATTTTCTCAATAGTTTTTTAATGCGTAAGGAAATACTACCAAGAATTGATGAACAAACGGCAAATACCTATATGATTCCGTCAAATCGAGATTTTTAATTTCTTCGTAATTTCGAAAATGATGATTTAAAAATCTTGAAATTTACACCGAATATTTAATTTAGTAATATATTTACGTTGATTAAGTTTTTTTTAAATTTTTTTGCAATTTTGGGCTATATATAGACATTTTAGTTTTCGAGGTATCCAAGTCCTAAAAGGGGTAATTTTGAGTTTTAAGGTGTGAAAATTTTATACAGCGTTAAATATATGTTACTCTAACTCAATTAAAAAAATTTCGAAAATCTGTAGTCGCAATTTTTTTTTATGGTCATTAAATTTTTTTAACAAAATTATCAATTTTGAGGTATTTAAGTCCAAATAGTTGGTAAAATGGGATTTTAAGACCTAAAAAAATTTAACATAACGTTAGTTGTGCATTAATTTAACTAAATTTAAAAACAAAAAAGTATTTTAGATTCTGAGCGTAGCGAGGGAGCTAGTGGTTTTACAATGTTTTTTTTTTTTTTTTTGTCCACACGCATTTCGCGTTTCACGCAGCCCCATAATAACTTTGCATCAATGAAATTGTTGCTTTTTCCAGCTAAATTTTATTTAAAAACGGGCGGGAATAATATTTATATCTACCTACTGTAGTTTTGTGATTACCACATAACGATAGAATTGATGTTAATTATTATAGAATTGAATGATCAATTATTATTATATCTTCTTTTTCTCATTCACCTTCTCTCCAAACTATTTTTATGTGATAATTAAAAAAAAAAAAAACCAAAAAGTGTATTCTCTCAAAAAAGTATGATAATCGTCAAATCCTAAAGTTTCCAAACATTTTAAATTGGTATTGTATGTTTATTATCTTAATCATTTTATTCCATTTATTATCAACCATATATCATGTGCCTGTTTAATTATGTTACTGTTGTATAGAGTACCTATTGTAATATACACCAATTATAAATCAAATGGTTTATATAATATTTTGTTCGTTTTCAATATTAAATGTCTTAAACTGAACAACATTCAATAAAATATACTGTAATTTTATCTAGTAATAGTTATGTATCTATATGAAACTGAGCTATTATAAGCATATCATATTACATTTTAAAATATACATAAGGTTATATTAAATCATATTTATTTCTACATAGTTTGATCTTCAATGTAATGTTAAACATCGATAGGTACTGGTATATAATTAATATTAAAAGTTGTGTATACTACACCGAAGCTACGCTCAGAATCGTTTTATTGAATGCAATGATTTATCATTGCTTTCAAATGCAATATATCCACCAAGAGTACCCTGTCCAGTAGCAAAGTGCATCCATCCCTACTGACACCCGACGAGCGAAGTGCTTCCACCCCCCACTGACTTTTTTTTATTTTTAAATATATAAAGTAAATTGAAATTATAAACATACAATTTCTAAAAAAATGTTAACAACAAATTGTAAAACCTGAATAAAATCAATTATTAATCATTTAGGTCAAACATAATATCAGGTGTCAGCTAAAATTAACAGATAATCGATTAAAAAAAAAAAAATTAATAAAATGTTGTGTGATAAATTTAATACTTTGTATTAAATAAACAATACTTTTTACATTTTTAAATTAGTGCTGTAACTTTTTATAATAGGTAGATTATTATTAATATATTTTTTTTTTTTAAATGTTTAGTTTATGTGTTGTACTACTTTTATAATATGATATAGAATCTAAATAAACTTATTTTGTACCAATTAATATAATTTAATATAATACAATATAATAAATAAATATAATAGTCATTATTATTTAAAAATTGAATCATTGTTCTGAGAAATTTGAATTGTCCAAAAAAATTAATGGAATCACGTTTTATTGTATTTTTTAATTCTACATATTTCAAGAGAATTCCGACTTTTCCACCATTAAAAATAGTTATAAATAGCATCAAAAATTAGTATCCAGTAGTATATAATATTAGTATTATTGATAAAGAAAGTGTTTTTCTTATTTTTCCGAAAGTTTGGGGTTTTGAAAAAAGTCGGCTTTTAAAAGTCGGCTTCTTAAAAAACTGATTCAATTTTAAAATACATTGTTTTTTAATTAATAAAAATTGGAAATATATAGTTTATTTTAATATTTTAAATATATAAATAATACGGGTTATTTTTATAGTAGTGCTATTTTAACATCATATTGAATAAGATGTTGTACATCTTATATATATAGTAAGTCTTCACTAAATAAGTTCATTTGAACTCAACTTTAATAAATTGTAGCAAATAATGTATTACTTATCGTGTATAACAGCATTTACGCCTAAACGTTTGAAATTACTGACAACATCTTTACAATTATTATCATCGCCCCAACAAAATAGAGCAAGTCCAGCTTCTTTGACCATTTTTATTTGTGTGTGATCACGAATCAAATCTTCAGAGTGAGCATTTACTCCCTAAAAAATGTAAAAATACAATTAACAAACATTTTTTTAAAAATGATTGTATAATCTATATATATAATTTAATATATTGACGGATACACTTATTTCAGGCTATTTGTTATGGGAGTCACATAGGATTTTATTCACTTTAAATCATTGTCCCAACTAAAGAAAGATTATGTATACAATTATCAATAGAAAATTAACCAATAAATCATGACAAGAACAATGATAAACAGCTGTCTCTATAGTATGACATCTTGGATCAGCATAAGAAGGATATCGCTTAGTAACACCTTGAGTTAAAAACAGGACAGGATATCGATTTTGCTTCATTTTAAGCCTAGAATAATAATTAATTAAAAACATTATATTTATCTCGTATTATATAGATACTAAAAGTAATTAGTTATTTTTAATATATACAAAATGAGAGAGGCACAAAGACAAAGTAGATATCCGAGATTTTTGTTCGTTAAAACCTTTACAAATACATTCGTTTTATGCGGTCATACATATAGACAATTTTTTAAATACAAGATAGTTTGTATTGTCATTAGGTACAAAGTAAACTATTTTTAATATTGAATTAACGATTTAAATATAATTTAATATTAATAGATCATCTAATACGACGTTGTACATATTTATTAACTCAATTCTCTAAACAACTCAATAATTAATATGTAAGTAGTAAGTACATATATTTACACGGAAAACATAAATGATATATTTTATAACTTTATAAAATATAATCTATTATGTACTTATATCAATTATATATTTATTTACATTATAAACCCCAGACGGATTTTAATTATATTTATATATATATATTATATTTAATTATATAAATATTTAAAAACATACATAAAATAATATCTACGTAGGTACTATAAAAAAAAACATTGCTTTTCTATATTATCCTGGCTAAAGGTGCATTTCTTGCAAAATTTGTCTGACCTAATGTCAAGTAAAAAATATCACATAGCCTGATGTTTATTGTACTATTTCGTGTTTCAAACCTCTTACGCCTATCTTCTAAAAATTGCAGACCTAAAATATGCATAACAGGTCTACAAACCTATTCTGGGCCACATTTATTTTCGAGTGTCAGTCGTAGTGTAGAAGGACAATTCATCGTCCCGTGTATAAAACCGTAATGATTTATTGATAATATAATCAATATAAGGACACAAATAAAAAGCCGGTCAGTAGGTTGTGGAAGCACTTCGCTCGTCGGGTGTCAGTATTGGTGGATGCACTTCGCTACTGGGCAGGGCACTTTTGGTGGATGTATTGAATTTGAAAGCAATGATAAATCATTGCATTCAATAAAACGATTCTGAGCGTAGCTTCGGTGTAGTATACATAACTCATATCATTTTTTTTTTCTAGGGATCGATCGAG
>JAIPRL010011250.1:0-13904 GCA_025469235.1 Pemphigus obesinymphae
TAAATTTGATAATAGGTGTTTAAACTCTAAATCTAACCAAAATGCCATAATTTCAATTTTGCGTTGTATAATTTTGCTATATTGCCAATTAGATGGACGGAGACAGAAAATGCGGGTATAGCATCCTTATAATATTTTATAATAATAATTTAAAAAGAACCGTTGAAAATTTCTTCATGTAATTTTCACATGTCTTGTGACTTCGTAAGAATATTCTTGGGTATATAGGTACTATATAGTATGTATAAATATATTACATATAGGTACGCCAACTCGTAATATTTATCAATTTAAATAATAATAAATTTCTATTATACAAAATACGAGTTGTTGCAAAAATCTGAGAATAGTAAGTTCCGTGGAAGGAACATTTTTAAAATTATATATTACAATATTTTCCCGATAAAATATATAAGCCAAGGTCTACGAATCACACTCAAAAGTAATTCTACTTATGACGTGTTATACTCAAAAAGTCACACTTACAAGGTGTCGCACTGAAACCGAATTACAAATTCAAGATTTCGCACTCAATAGATGTTCAACTTACAAGTAGTCTTAAAACAGACTTAAATAGTTGCACTTACAAGGAGTTGCACTCAATCCAGTAAATATCTGAGCATTATGAGCGCACGGCAGTTCGCCGGCCAAGTTCCAGCAATGCTAGTGTAATCTTTACACGAACCAATCGTCCGGTTTTTATCACCCTCATATCTCTGCTTCCTCTTAATACGGGCTTTAGTCATTTGCAACATAAATTGAGCTCAAGTAGTTTAGGATACTGTAAAAAATTGAGCTCTTCTTAGTGGGCTCATTCAAAAGGGGAGAATATCAAAGTCTAAATTTTTGTTACTGACTTACTGTCTGTTTCATCTTCAAAATTATAAAACACGTCCAGTATAGGTAGAAATGTGAAATTTGGCACAAAGGTAGGTCTTATAAGTGTAATTAAAGGGAAAAATCTTGAAATCGCAATTTTCAAAATAAAAAATCTTGCTTTAAAACGTCCGTGCACATTACTACGCGCATATTGACTATGGTGTACTAGAATAATATTATACATACTATTATTATATTATAGGTATAAATACATCATTCTATTTTATAATAAATTAATTTAATTTAATATAATTTATTAATATGTATTGTATTATAATATGGTGGTTTTAATTTATTTAGAACATACCTACTCGAAATTCGTATAATATATAATACATAACTACATAAGGTAATATATAAGGTCAATATTATAGATTACATTTATTTCTACTAATATTTTTTCTTTATGATAATGATTATAAATATTTTTAATTCGTTCGAGGAAAAGTCATAATATTGTAATAATATTATTATTAGTACACAATGCTTAGATTTATCACACACTAAAATGTTTCAGATGGTGGTTTAATCATAAACGAGTGTATTGAAATACTACGTATTACATACATTATAGCATTGATTATAAATTATAAATGATTATAGTATATATACCTACATCACAATATAAATAAAATACTTATTAAATTTATAGGAAAACTAAATAAATCATGAAAGATTGACAGGAGGATATGACAAATAATTGATAATAAGATAATTATTATTCCATTGATACAGGTGATACAATTGAAAACACATTTAGCTGGTCATTATAGAACTTGTTTGAAAATGGAAAAACGATGTCGATGTGTATAATGACGACGATGTTTTCGTAATTTTATCATATTTTATTTTATCTATCGGTCATCAGAACAAAATATTTTAATAATCCTAATGTCATTATTTGACTCAGTCTATACCTTATACCCGTGTTATTCTTCGTCGGATATAAAAATAAATCCAGAGATAAGTGTAAGAAAAATAGCGAGTGCTGATTTTTAAAGTAAAATTGTATTGGAATAAAATCTTCAAGACCTAAACGGTCTTACAAGATAAAATCTACGACGCACAAATCCTTCCAATGTCTCGTAAAAATCAACTTTTCGCCCACGGTGCTGAAGCAAGCTATAAGGATTGATATACCCAAAAAAACCCAACTGAAAAATTACCAAGTTCTATACTTCCTCCTTATCAAAAATTCAGCCTATCAAAGTAGTGATATCTACATTGTGGCCAAGTGTGCTCTTTCTTTAGCTCATAAACTCACTTCATTCTTACTTTCATGAGCAACACTGCTCTTTTATTTGTATTGATTAACACTTGGCCAGTTTTGGGATAAAGCATACATCAGTATTTATAAATCAGTATTAAACGTACATATTCACTTAGGAGTTACCATGATAGAATTAACTAACTAAATATGATCACACAGATCTAACGCGCATGATGCCTACGTTATGTGCGCAACACCGTATACAAAATTAAAATAATTGTGACGGTGAGAACGTTGCACGCGTGACGTCACATTCCATGTATATATGAAAATATTGTTCCTTCATGATGGGCTAATCCTATCAAAATTCGTCATCTGTGTGGACCTGGCTAATTCTATCATGGGAGTTACGTGGATGATGGGAAAGAGATTTTAGAAGAAAAGAAAAAAAAGGTTTAGATCTCTTTCCAAAAAAGTCGATCAATCAAAGTAGTGGTATTTACATTGCAGCCAAATCTGTTTTATGCCTCGTTTATCTAATAAATACAAATAAAAGAACAGTGTTTTTCATAAAAGTAAGAGTGAAGTGAGTTTATGAGCTAAAGAAAGAGCGACTTGGCCGCAATGTTAATATCACTTATTTGATGGGCTGACTTTTTTTTGAGGAGAAGAGGGGTCTACAAATTTGCCCTTTTTCATGGTTAGGTTTTTTTGGTGATATATTATACAATATAAGTATATACCGAAAGTATTAAAAAAAAATATTATAAGTAACATTTATAGCTCGACCCTAAGTCATAATCAGGTTTAAATTAATAGGTAATAAAAAAAAAAAACGAAAAAATATTGCATTTTCATGCTTGAATTTCATATTGTACCTACATAGCGTTACGTCATGAAATGATAAAATATATTACAATATTTTTTTCCGATTCATTTGATACATTTCGGATTCACTATTCAATTTTGGCAGACTGCCGAAAAGTCCAGTGAAAAAAAGTCCGCGGTAAAATTCCTAATTTATAAATATAAGACAGTAGCGTGTCGAAACACATATTTTATTGAAGCACTCTCTAGTCTCCTTCCCACCCCATAACCCCTCTAAAAATGGATACAATTGATATACCTATTATTGTTCATAAAAAAATGCTTATAGGTATAATATTTATTATATTCATATAAAATTTATTTATATAAAATATTTTATATGTGATCCCAGACGACATAAAATATCGTAACCGTATCTGTAATTACTAATTAGGTATCGGTATAATATTTTACTATTGTGTGCATATTAAGTAACACCATCGCAAAAATATACAAAATATACATATTTTTCAAAATTTGTTGTCAACATTTTCACGGACAAATTTTGATTTTCCACCTAAGAAATGTATTTAATAATTGTAATATTTGTAATAATGCTTCAAATTTTCAAATATCGAGAACGATCCATGGTGTCTAATCTACCCTAACCCCTATACAGATCCGGATTTACAGTTGTGTGGGCCCTACGCCAAAGGATGGCGGTGACCTTTTTCAATATTAATAAGTGATAGAATATTTAAGTAAAGGTAAAAATGTATTTATCAGTTATAATTTATTTTTTATACAAAGGTACTTTTCGAGATTTAATAAATATATTCGGTATTGACGTAGGTATACGTAATATCATTGATTATAATATATAGTAATTTATACTATATATAATCAATGGTAATATATACAATCTCGTAAATAAAATTGAATGAAACTTTTTGAAAATTTTCGTAATTGTATAGTACAAAGATACATTTTTGTTAAAAATTTCAATACAATAGAAGGATTATTTTCAAAATTACAGAGAAAAAACTATATGCGATTTTAATGAAATATAAAATCTCGTTAAAAATCATAAAACCAATAGTGATTGATCAAAAAATCAACAAATAAAGGTGTAATCAATAAAGATGTTATACGTAGAAATTGAATCACTCTTTCTGGTAGAAATTTTATTTACAGGATAAAAAAATAAACATCATTGTAAAACCACTAGCTTCTTTACTCCACTCAAAATCCAAAAAAAAAAAAATACAAAAATGATCATTTGATGAAATATAGGTAAAAAATAGGTAGGTACCTACTTATATCTGTTTATTTTAGTTTTTAAACAGTACCTATAATATGACTATATAAAAAATTATAACACTTAATATAAAGAACAAATATAATAATTTAATTATGATAAAATGAATTAAATAAATGACAGTAAAATACTGTATTTATATATTTATTACAAATTTCAGAAACATTTATTATTTAGTCGCCAACATTGCCGAAAACAAGTGTTTACGACAATGTTATTTTGGTGTGGATGCGTCTTTACATACATATTATATACTATATAGGTAGGTATGTTTTGTAAGATAGGTGTAGTATTTAAAAACTAAAATAAAAAAATTGAAGAACTTTTTTTTGTTTTATATTTATGGCCACAGAAATAATGAATTCACACATGAAAAAAAACGCCTAGAGTAAACGCAGATTTATATTTAATTGTATATTTTACTTAATAATCACATGTCTTATAGTGTTCGAAGATCTATACTGTCAAATAAATGATAAACAAAAATCATAACAATATACGATGTATAATAAACTAAGTAGGTATTATCATACATACAAAACGCGGGCAGCCGCCTGCGGGTGCTGGTGTTATATTATCGTAAATAATTTCCAGAATATTGTTCAAAACTCGTTACCGACACCCATGCAAACTTGAAAATACTTAAAACCCCATAAAATAATAGCATTTTAAACTAATTTATTTATCCATTTTAATTAATTTTTTCTAAATATTTTAAAATATTAAAAATTATGGAAAAAAATAAATTTTTATCATTTTTTTCAAAAAGTTTTTCTTCAAAATAAATTTTTTGCTATAATTAGAATCACTGCAATTCTATTACGACTGGTGGGGGCCTGGGATCTCTGGCCCCACTGGCCCTTCCTTAAATCCGGTCCTGCCCCTATATAACATGAGTATATCGGTGGCTCTCCAGAGATCTGTGGAAAACAATGAATGAATACACATTTTTAATTTTTTTTTTTTCAAAATAATTTAATTTTAATCTTTAATGTACATTGCCATCGATTTTATCAATATCTCAACTATCTGAGTATATAGTTGCTCATATATATTTTATACCTGTAGTATAACTAAATAAATATAGAAAAAGTATAACATGTTATGGTACGTGTCAATTATCTGTCGTCGTTGTAACTCGTTTAGTTTGTTCGGTTCTCTACAGGCGTTGATACGACTAAAAATGGCTGAATTTTTCACAGCCAATAAAAAAGGAACGAAAATAGTTGCAGGTACCATTCAATATCCTATAGCATTCAATATAATCTGGTAAAAACCAAAGGTGGAAATGTAGTATGAAAACAAAAAATAAATATCCAGGAATATTGACTACCTCGTTACTTTATATATTATATTGTATACATAAATATTAAATATATACACATAGGTTATTTTTTTAATTATAAAATATTTTGTATACATAAATATATATATATATATATGCATTTTTGTATGAACAATAATATTATGTTAATTGTATCTATTTTCAGAGGGGTGATAGGGTGAGAGAAAGGGGGAGACTTGAGAGTGCTTTAATAAAATATATTTTTCGACACACCACTGTATCCATATTTATAATTTAGGAATTTCACCACAGACTTTTTTACCATAAGACTTTTACCACGGACTTTTCTTCCGCGATTCTATAATTTTATAATCATATATCAAATAAATTTAACACTATTGAGACTGAAATACTATAAAATATTATAATAAAAATATTACTTATTATTATTTTATAATATTTTAAAAATAAATTATTTTTATGTAATAGCTAATGTTTTAAATAAAATTATGATCGGGTAATAATGTAATATTAAATTAAATTTATTTCACTCTTATACAATATATTGATACCTATATGAAGATATGTCTTAAACCTTATTATTTTTATTTATATGATTATATAATGTAATTTATTTTATTTGTATATTGTTATCAACCATTATTTTGAGGAATATTTAACATATACGTACGTAGTATATAGGTATTAAGTATACTTAAATACAATATATATATATATATTTTTTATGAAATTGCAACAAGTAACAACAATTTTTATTATAAAATAATAATTATATTTTTTTAAATATTATCTCATATATTTTCTACAATTGAAGTGTATCATGTATGATGCATCAAGATACTTTTTGCCCAACCCTATACATGGGTATGTAATTTATGTATATAGCTTGAGTATTAAAAAGTTACAAAAAGTTAAATTATTCAAAATGTTTAAAATTAAATTATTTTATAAGAAACCAGCTGCAAAATTAATAAAGTGCAAAGCTTACTGGAAGGCATTTTTAATCGAGATAATTGAATGTATCAGTGGTGTAGCTATAGAGAGGCTTAAGGGGGTCAAACCCCTCACATCATGATGAATTTTTAAAGTACTTATAATTTTCAATTTTTATATTATTATGGATCCAAAGTTTTTAAAAATTTTAGCCATAAATAAATATTTATCCATTATTGATATTATTCCCATAATATCTATAATATCTACGAAATTTCAAATCCCCACGATAAAAACCGTATATATGTTATACCACTGCAGCAGGAAGGGATACAGAAGGGATTATAGATATAGCTTGAAAGTTCGTACAGTGGTGAAATATTTGGAATAAACTGTAGTTAAAAGAAAATTAAGGCTAGAATTATGACAGATTAAATCTTAAAAACCGTCACATAAAAATTTAAAAATACATGCTGCAAAATAATAAAAATGATGAAATTTGGACTCAAAATGTTTTTTAAAAAGTATTTATATACCTGCATTTCAAATGTCAATCAACATTGTAGATAACCTGTATTATGTATATTCCTGAAGTTTTGAAGACAACAAGTAGCAACATGTCAATACCTGTGCAATGAAATATACTTAATTTAAAAAAGTAAAATGTCGAGTTTTTAAGTAATTTTACTCTGAAAATTAAATATATGTAATAGATATATTTAATCCAATAGTAACTATACGTCTATACGTATAGTTTATTCATATGTTAATTATTAAACTATTAAATAGATTCGTATTCATATATATGTGTATTTTAGTTTTACAAATTGCAACAGTAAAATAATTATATAAAATATAATGAAATAGGTAGTTAATTAATTAGCTATTCAATTAGTAAACCTGATTTTTTTTTTTATTTAAAATATTTTAAACTCAACAAAAAAAATGATAAAAGGTTTCAATGATTAACCACTAGCGTGAAACGGACGGATTGTGTATGCATAATACCTACCTACATTTTTCAAAGGTAAAAAAAGCAAAACACAAAACAATAATACTTATATCATAGGGTAACATTATATTCAAGGGTGATAAATTATCATTATACGTGCCTAATGTTTTTTTTATTAAATTTAGATTTTTATCATTAATAAATTATTATTTAGATATAAATATCGACTGTGGTCTTGTGGTCGAAATGTGTGTTTCGGCGCACGAGATCCCCGGTGTGACTCCCAAGTAGCTAACGAGGTAGACAACAAGATTTTTCTCGTTTGTGGCGGCTGGTCTCTGGACGGGTGCAAGCAGACCATAATTACCAAACCCGTCCAATAGTTTGTTGGCTGTACTTGTCATAGTTATCAAGAACAATCGTCGACTCTTTTAATAATAATATGTGAAGGTGTAGACCTGGGGGGCTATTTTGTACTCATACGGATGATTTTCGTATAGGGAAAACACATAAACTTCCGTAAACTAGCCGTATAAAATATACACAACTATACAAAAGATATTGTATGTTTCCCCATACGGAAATCGTTCGTATGAGTACAAAATAAACCCCCCTGAGCATTTTGTAGCGTTTGGGAAATAATAGAGGATGTAAAACTGTTAATTTGTATTTAGGTATAAATATATTATCTATAATATAGTAGTATATATTACTAGTAATATATAATCAATGATAATATCTACTATATTCTAGTCTTGTAACAGATCAACAATTTACGTTATAGGGTTTATTTCCACGTGGAAAGAAAACAGTTTAATCCAACCGTTATAATATATATTATAACTTGTTTTCGTTGAAGTCTAATTACGAATAATTAATACAAAACCTTAATTCACGATCGCAGAGAATCTAATTGCTTATTTATTTTTACATATAAATATATGATAAAACCGATAAAAAAAAATAAACGTAATTACCTGTCATTCCCAATTTTCCAATTATGTATTTTTCTAAAAATAAAAAAAATATAAATTAGCTAAAATATAATTTATGTGTATTATATTATTATAATATTGAATCAGTGATTTAGATTCTGTATGAAAACTAGTCATATAACATAATAATATGAAGTATGAAGTGTTATCTAAGAATCGTCGTTATAACAATAACAATCATTAAAATAATTAATTTAGCAACTAATAAGACGTACAATATGCGAGTATATGAGTGTATAATACTGTATATATCGACACGTTTGAGTTACAAAATAAACGACAGATTAAGTATATAATTCATTATTTAGTTTTCATTATTATTTCGTTAAGTGCTGTATAAACGACGGAATTGTGATTTTATGTCATATGATAATATATCTATTCCGTTTTCATCTATTATAAGAATATGACAGCAGTAGATACAGTAGTTCGTATTTCCAAGATAGAGGTTCGAAGCATTAGCTATTTATTGGCGGCATGACATAATTTAAATACGAAATTAAATTATTAAATGAACAATTAGGTAGGTACCTACTTATATTTAGGAAAAATTTCCATTTTTTGTGTTTGACGTGAAAACACTGAAAACCACCGTTAATATTCGTATTTCAATTTCATACTACATCACTACCGATCGGAGCGCACTCTGGCGGGTGCGCCAATTCCGGACCATCTTTTTTTTCGCTCTGGTCGGCCGTGTTCGGCGTCCTTTCTCACAGAATACTATATATACTATATATTGTCAAATTTTATTGGATAATCTCGAACAGATGAATCGAGAAACTATATGATTATATCACAATGGATTTTACCTATAATTTACTTATATTGCTATCTGTATTACCAAGAAAGTCCGCAGAAATATCAACCGGGAAGGGTAGGGTGGTCCCGAGAAGGGGTAGTCTCACCCTTCCTATCCCCAACTTCGGAAAGCAGTCGGAAAGTAGCAGAAAAAGTCGATGCCTTTTTTTTTTGCTTAATCACGTTTTGTATGTAGTATTTTAAAATTTTGTCGGAAAATTATGCAGCAATGAAGTATTTTTCGGAATTTTAAGTCGGCAAACTATAAATTGTTAAAATTTTAAACAAAAAAAATGGGGAAAATATTGATTTTCTTTTTTTTTGCTTATTTTAAGTTTTTTAAGTGATATTATTTTTTTTTCACATTTTTACCTCCCCCCCTCCAAAAAAAAAAAATAAAATAAAAAAAGTAATCTTTCTTCGGAACGACTCTGGGGTGGAGCACAATACCTATAAGTTATATATATACGTGTGTATGTATGTATATTTATATAAATCATAAGAAATAATATACACAATATAGTTAATTGTATAATATGTAAACCTGTTTTTTTAAATACCACTACTTTTATGACATGTTTACAATTTTTAAATTGCATTTGTCAAGAATAATTATTTTGCGAAGGCCGAAAAATCGTAATAATAGATCATACAATATTCAACATTTCAAACTTTTATTATTTAGTACTTACATAAATATTGATTTTTTATTAAAAAAAAAAAAAAACTTAAAAATACTTATTAAAATACAACCATAATACAAACATTGTCTCAAATAGCGGAAGGGGCCATGGCTCCCTCTTGCGGGCGCCCTTGTGTATCACATATTTTATACCTACTATTATTATCTATAGAAAAAATGCGTGACCAAAAGGTTACAGGAAATATTGTCCCAATTAATTTTCAATCAATAATATAAAACATTGAAAAAAACAACAGTGAAAAAAAAAAGTATGAGGGGTGCTTATCACCCATATCACCCCTGTAGTTACGCCACTATATAACAAAAATAAATAATAATAACACCAATTACACAAATGAACACAATTTCAATACATTAACTTTAAGAAATTTGTCCCTCGAATTGTTACAATGTACTTATACTTACTTAAATTTTATCTTACTTCACCTTACCTGTTAAGTTCCCGTTCATGGCAAATGGTTCCTGCTGGGAACTATCTAGACCTTTCCAAAACAGTCTAATCAACTTATTATTATTCAGCTCATAATAGGCAGTTCCCAGGAGCTACATATTATGAGCTGAAAAACAACAAATCTATTAGATCTATTATAATCGACTTTTTGGGCGAAACTAGCCGTGGAAGAAGATAGGAGCATGAGTGTCCATAGGATCGGACTCGGACTAATGTCAAACTGTGTTATACACTCCGGTATATAACATATTAAAATTCACATTTTTTGGTACCTATTCTTCAGAGGGGTCCCTGACCACCTAATGAGCACCTATGTACAGGGGCTTTAATAAAAAGGAGGGTTAGACAAAACCGCGAGGCGCTAGATCCATTTCCCTTTCAGTTATGACTTATGAGTAATATAAAATTCGATTTTGGACTATCCAAAAATGAGATTTTTAATATGTTACATATTACAATACATTTTGCCACCGGTTCGAGCCCGTTCTCGATGTTATTGAATGCTTTGCAGCGATTCAAAAAGTTTCCCCTCATTAGCTGTGTCTGTAATCGTATACCATTATTCGAGCATTTATATACCTATAATTCGTACAGTTCAAAACTTAATTACTAAAAAGTAATCAATGGACAGAGGTTCGAATCCAGTAGCCGGAATTAAGAATTGTTGCAAAATGTACAGCAAAAATTAAAAACACGACCCGGGAAGGTAGTCCAATAATTGAAGAATACAATAAAACAATATGTTAGCTTGCAAATTGTTTTTTCTCAATTGACTGATTTGGAACTCATTTGAACCGAAATCGACTGGTTTAAGATCCATCTGGACTGAAATAAATTGGTTTGGGAGCGAAACGGATCGAATTGGGAACGCGGTCCATGGGACAGTCGGAGATGATGCATCAAGCCTTCCCATGTAGTCCTCTGGATTGCCTACGATTGCCTAGAACTAAACGGGTAGGTAGTTCCTATTTCGGTCGACAACTCCGGAACTACTTTGTATTGTTAGGGAAACGGCATAAAAAAATAGGTCCATGACCTGTTTTTTTTTTGCTTAAATTGCCTTCCCGTTTAGGGTCTTTGTATCCGCCATGGTACTTAAATAATATAATATATCTGCTTTTACCGACAATAAAAACGAATTTATTTAAGCTACATATATATTATTATTTTATTGTAATTAAAATATAATCGTAATAAAATAACTGTACGCAACAGTCAACGGTATTGATAAGAAAAAAAATTGTGTAGGTACCTGTGTAATTAATTGTTTTCGATAACATCAAACTTTCGAGAAATAGTAGAAATTCTGCAGTTTACCCATATATATATTCGATAAACGATAATCTGTTTCAAAAATATTATAATAGGCTATTGATGATTGCATTACGAGAAATCTGTGATTAAATAATAATGTAAATTATGTATACCAAGAAAAAAATGTAATAAATAATATATTTAATTTATTGATTTTTATTTTATATAAAAGCAAGATTTGTAAGAGTATTGCATTCAAAGTCTTGGTCATGGTATTGCATACAATTTTTATTTCGGTCTTGCTATTATACGTAATAGTAAAATCTTAGTCTTCGTCTTGCTAGCTCTAATACAGTCTTGGTCTTGCATTTTTACAAGACCAAGGCCAAATTTGTCCATCACTACTTGAGAATATTGTAGAAGGATGAAAAAAAAAAAAATTGTAATTACAATTCTTTATTGACTAATGGAGTCGATTTTTGATAATGCATTTTTACATATTTTATAAGCTAATAAAAAATTTAAAAATTGATATTTGAACAATTCATAAAACGTATAAAAATGCATAGGTATCTCAAAAATTAGCTCCATTATGTCGCTATAGATAATGTTGTTAGCTATAATTAGTTTTTCGTTTCGTATTTCTAACATGTTTGTAAGTTGATAAAAAAAAAAAAATTGCTAATACAAGTTTTTTATTAAAAATTTGGAGGTAAGACGTCCTCTTAAGACTTAAGGGGACACCACACATACGATTTTTAAGGGGGTTCTGTATAGGCAATGTTTATGAAATTTTAAGAAAAATGGCAATCTTGTAATTTAAAAATATATTTACGTCAGTACCATTTTTTATTGTTGCGTAATCACGATATTTGTGAATAAAATCGTTTTAAAATAAGGTTTTTCAGGTTGTAATTATAATTAAAAACCCAATTTTTTACATAATATAATAGATAAAATTATCTGTGTTCTACCGTCGTTATTTTTTTTGATCACACAAAAAGAACTTATGTTATACCATTTGTAAAAAATCAAAAAAAAAAAAGGGTTTTTTAAAATTATTAACATTTTTATTATTTAATATTTTTGAAAAAAGAGCACGGTAAAACACAGATAACTTTGTCATCTATATTGTGTAAAAATATGGGTTTTTAATTTTAATTACAGCCTGAAAAACCTTATTTCTCGCAAAACAGTTTTTTTTTTTTGAGAAAAATAACGCTATATATGGCGTTCTCTTAAGCATAAAAGAAAACTACCGAAAACAAAATTGAAAACTTTTATTTAAAATTTTATTAAAAGTTATAACATGTAAGTATTCATAAGTCATAGCAGTATAGCACAAACAATGGAGAGGTTGAGCCCAGTTTATAGTTCTCTCCTGTAATATACGGTCATTGAATACATAATTGTAAGTACTTATATTAAAATTATATTTATAATATTATCTGTTTACATTTTTGATTTTGAGTGGAGTGGTTTTACAATACCTATTTATTTTTCTCAAAACAATATTTCGACCAGACTTGATAGTTGATACAATCATTACATGCATATGTATATGTATTATTCAATTTTCGGTAGCATATTTGATAGGAAAAAATAATATTTTTTACTTTGAAGAGATAATTTTATTTTTTGATATTTTTTAGATAAACGCTTGAGGAAAAACAACTGAAAATAACAAATTCACGGGTTATTCCGCGCGTCTTAATAATTCCAGAAAATAAAAAATTATACTTCATAAAATTTTTATACATTTATTTTACTAATATATTTACCTACCTTTGTGCCTTGTGATATTACACTGATGCTCTACTAAGAATTGTTTTATTGAAAGAAATTATTTATTATTGCTTTCAAATTTAGTATATCTACACCAAGTAAGTATTTTAGTATTCTACCCGACGAATGAAATTTTTCCACCTCCTAAAGATTGGTGGTGGAGGGGGACGGGTTAAATACAATTTATTTGGATACTAAAATATGGATAATCCGATAATCTATATAATGTCACGCTTGTATACTGAATTATAGAATAAATGACGTCAGGGGGTCGATTCTTGAATCTCGTTAAGAAAATTTCGTATGAGACATTTTCCGTAGGGTTTTGTCGTACGACATTTAAAATATCTATTCTTGAACTACAAACGACATTTAGTTGGGTATCGAAATTATTTTGTCACACACGAAATATTTGTCACATAAACCAAGTTGGTTACCATAGAAAACAATACGCTATCATGTACAGAATCGTGATAAGAGCTCTGTAGCCGCCGGTATCTCGTTTGTTAT
>JAIPRL010011251.1:0-13900 GCA_025469235.1 Pemphigus obesinymphae
ATGATAAATATTTGTATTCATAATTTATCAAATAAAAAAGTACTTAATACAGTATTGTTCATTCATTATATTATACTATTAATGCATTAGATGCCAAAGAAATAGTCGTCGAGGAACAACCTCATTTGATCAGTATGACTCCTTTAACGACGGTCATCACGACTCCGGATAACAAAATTTCGACGACGGAATGCATTTACGACGAGTGTAATAATTTGCTCGTTAATTTTTCAACCTTCGGCGAAGTCAATGTATGTATACCACATAATGTGTATTAGTTTTGTACAATTTATTTCGATTTAGTTGTTTGATATTATTTGTATGCAATTCAATCGATAAAATTGTTTAAATCGTGTAAACAGGAGGTTAATCAGTTATTGACACCTGCCATAGAATCGTTGCTGCACTACGATCAAGTAATCTTTGTCGTGTCCATGACCCTTGTGGCGATAGACCCTGACAATTTTGAGACTCGAAAAATTACTGGAAAGATTTTGGCTAGTCTCGTTAATACAAATTCGTTGTCAAAATATTTAGTGTATATAGGGTATTATTGATACGTACCTATAATTATTATTCATTAGAAATTTATTATTTTAACATTTTTTTACTTGGTTCCGGTGTTTTAATGTTTTACTATGGTACTATTTTAGATTCGACAAAGTAATGCGTGATGACAGTACAATCGCATTGTTTGAAAACATACAAAATTTAGTTTCAGACATCAAATCTGAGTACCTCCGTTACTGTAATAGATAATTTTGTACACCAAATATTTTATAATTGTTCAATATGTTATTTAATTTTTTTCACAATCCATTTCTAGGTATATTCTGTTTGTATTCTTATTACGCATATGTACCAAAAAATCATATATTTATAAAATTTATTAATTTAAAATGTTAAAAAATGTATATTTGTTTCAAAATATGAATGGTGTTTTTTTTTATATATATATATATAACTACCTAACGTATTATATGCCGTAGATAAAATATAATTAAATGGGTATAAAATTTAAATATTATGCTGTACATACATTAATAAATTATACTTAAAGTCAGTATCGAATTTATGAAGGAGGGGGTTCACTGGATTTAAACCCCCCTCCACATGAGCTATAATACAAAATAATAATTGCTGCTGTTTTTTTGCCGTTTGTTATATTATAATCATATTATAATTTTAAATGTTTTCTATGAGATGTTCCGAATGACCTTAAGCTACATGAACACATGGGAGAGCTACCATTTAGTTATTTTTTAAATTTAATTTTTACTATTGTGCACGATTTAAGATAATATGGTTGTCCATCGGCCTATGATAATGTTCTAGTTTTTACAGCAACAAAGTTAATCCAAAATAAGAAACAGCTGATTTACGTACTACTAGCGCTTGTAACGGTTTAAATCAGAATCACGGGCGTATATTATCAAATCATCCCACCATTCACAAACGTTATCACAAACCGTAATTTAAAATAATGTATTATAAAATTAAATACTATAAAATAAGTTAAATTTATTTTATCTAAGTATTAATTTATTCTACGAATACATCTAGAACATTATATATAAATCTGTTCTTTGAATACACATTGGATTTTCTTTATATTACATTATCTTCAAGAAGAAGCCATCAAATTTTATGTTATGTTTAATATTGTACCTATATTACGTATGATGTTTTAAGCAAAAATATATCACTATAATTTGTGATTTGTAAAATAATTATTGTAATAATTTGTAATACGCACAAGTCATGAGTTTACGGCAGTTAAAAATTAAAACTGTTTTGTTGTTCAAAATAATAATGATATTAATGCCAAAAAAATATATTGTTATAATGAAAGTTATTATTTAAGCCACTTGGAACGCTGGCCTTACGTAAATCATATGTTAGATTATAGATTAACTTCGTTGGTCACATTATGACTGATGGTTGGGCAACCATATTATCTTAAATCGTGCACACTGGACAAGATAACCGCCGTTACGAAGTCTCTTGACAATTCTGTTATCATTTCAAACTATTTATTCATTTGATTTTTGTTTCTGTTAATTTTTGTTTATTCATAATGCTGAGTTGTTGTTCAGTGTCTTGTAGAACGATGAAATAATATTTGAAAATATTTAAATATTTATTTTTATACATATATAAGACGTATGATACGTACACGTATTAAACAATAATATATAGGTTACCTATTACAATTGCATTTTATTTCTAAATTTTTTTTTAAATTACTATTTTTTTATTATTGATCAGCACTATGATATATAGGTACTATTTAAATTATTTTTACAAGAAGTAGGTACCTAAGTCGACTGCAATTAGCCAAGAAAAAGAGAGAGAGCGAGCGAAGGAGAAGAAGAACCTATATAGGTACTAGGGTTAAAAATTATAAATTGCAATACATAGTGAAATCACTTTTCTTCGTACTGAATAGTTTTTTTTTTATCGTAAATATAGGTAAATTTTTTTATTATTCGACACCAAATTTAGGTAGGTACCAGTCTTGTAAAGTATTTGAGTAAATATATTTAAATACTTTTATAATAGGTATTTAGAAAACTTTTTAAATACATTTCAATTAAAGTATTTTCCAAGTATTTGAAATACCACCCCATTGGTATTTTTACTAGAATTGCAAATACTTTTATTTAAATATACTTGTGAATACAATTTCTTACACTAAGTTTTAATTTTAAAAAATTTCATTCAATCAAAATGAATATTTCAGTATGTTTATGTAGTGTAATTTTAAATTTACTTTATCATTTAAATTTAATATTATTTTACAGTAGGATGAATTGACAAACGGAGTTACGGGGATTTATGTATAATATGCGGGTAATAGGTTATAGAACAGTATATTTAATCTATGGTAAAAGTGTAATAAAGTCTATAAAAATTGCAACCACCATATCATCATGTGGATGATAATAATCGCATGTCTGAAATATGTCTTAATAATTGTAATATCGTCGGAAATACAAAGGAAACTCGATTGACACGTGTTTGTTTCGTCTTATAATAATTTTATTATTAGGTAGATATATTATATTATAAAAGAATATTTAATAATAAATGTAATAAATTAGGTATATTAAATAACACTATGTTTAACGCGGTATCGTTAATATATGAAAAATGTTGGTAAAAATAATTATTAATTTTCAAAATATTTAAAAACTAAAATTAAAATTTTTGTAATAATTTTAATATTTATTATATTATTACATCAAATAATTGAAAGTTTATAGTTAAGTGATTTTAAGACCTATAAAATAATAAAATTTAAATAATACGACTGTTTTAAAAATACATTTAAAGCCGTATAAAAGTATTTGTATTTAAATACATACCAAGTATTTTTGTTTGTACTTAAATACTTTTTTAAAAAAGTATTTGAAGTACGTCTTAAATACTTTTTATGTCAATGTATTTGTATCTGTATTTAAATACAATTTTAAAAGTATTTTTTACAAGTCTGGTAGGTACCCACTCGTGTGTACTATAGTTATCTACACACATTTATATCACATTAATTAGGTACAAAAGTACTTATTATTTTATTAATATAGACCGTAGTATAATAATTAGTAGGTCTATTCACAGGACGAAATTATTTAAAAACGTAAGCACTGAGCAACTATTATAATATATTATTATTGTATATTGTATCATAAAATATATGTATACAATAATATTAATCCTTAAAATATTGGTAACACTAATTCCCAAGAGGCAGTATGAAGACTTCGAGTTTATATGCAAACGCCGGCTCTATCTTACTCCGTGAAGAAAATCGATAAGTTATGATTTATATTGTATATATTTATATTGTATAGGATTATAATATTCGTTTGGTAAACGTCAAAAAACCAACTTCTATACACGTATTATTATTATTATAATACGTCAACCCGAAAACTGTATACGTCATTTATGCCGCCGAAAGGGTATGCAAATTTGGACCTATAAATTTGTAGCGATTGGATTATAGCCTGCGCGTATATACGTATACGCATTTTCAGAGCACCCACACACGGATTGATGAGATTAATTGTTTTATTTCATTTATTTTAAGTTATCCGTCGGTTATAAATTTATATACATATATATTAAATAATAATAAATCAACGGTATCTGCACATACTTGACCACGTGGTATGGCTTCGGGTGATTTGTTTTTAAAATTCATATAATATTATATTATGTTGTACATATTAATTATTATGGTACCTACTATATTATATAGATAGGTACCTGCGTTGTGCCAAAACGAAAAATGAAAAAACCTCCGAACCCGCAGTGAATATTCACGGTTAATTTTTATGTGCACATCATAAACGTGTGAACATCTGAACGGTTTTTGAACAAATCGAGATTTCATATTATATAAAAACTCGGGTGATGTGCTTTTTAATGATAGCCATGGCTATATAATATGTATAATACAAGTAGGTACTTATTTCGCTCGGCTTAAAGTGATATTTTTACAATCGCATATTAATATTTTGTCATCTCGGCGAAGTAGGCCATATAATATTGTAAAACGAGTACCTCTATATATATATATATATATATATATATATATATATATACATCTACTGGTACGACTGCGGTATAATATTATATTCCAATAACCACGTTTATATCGAAAATTATATTAAATTCCCTTTGCCCGTTCGCGGGACATGATCTTATTCAATTCAAAATGTTTAATTTAATCAATATTAAAGAGCTTTATCTAAGAGGACGCCACACATCCTGTTTTTAAGAGTTTTTGTAAAGGCAACTTTTATACAATTTTAAGAAAAATTCAAATCCAACGACCTCCAAATATTTAAACATATTTTTAATGTTATTTAAAAGTAGTCTTAAGTCGATTAAATTTTTTTTATTGTTATGTAATCACGATATTTATATACACATATCTCATTTTTATCAACTTAAAAATATTAAAATATGATGAAACAAAAAAACAAATGCTAAAAACATTGTCAAACGCACTATCTGACCGTTTTCCAATGTATTGACTTTTTAATATTAGTGGTTATTTAAAAATCAAAAAACAAAATTAATTTTTAACAACTCATAAAGCGCGTAAAAAGACATATTTAAAAAAATTTTCAAATTGCCGCTGGAAAATGCTGTTAGATATCATTTTTTGTTTGTATTTTTAACGTGTTTTAAGTTAATAAAAATGAGAAATATTAATGCGAGCATTTCATTGAAAATATGCAGTGGTGTCATTTCAGGTTTTACTAGGTGGGGGCAAAATTTTGACCGGCCCCTTTACAAATAATAAATATTTAAAAACGTAAATAAGCAAAAAAAAAAAATACTTCGCATTCTTTGCGATGTAGGTATACCCTTGCCGGTCCCCCTTAAAATTTCCGATAGACTTTAAAAATCAATTGGGCCCACAAAAATTAGTCAGCCCCACATAAATCTTAGGGTGGGGCAAATGCCCCATCTTGTCCCCCCCCCCCAAATGACGCCTCTGAAAATATGTAGGTGTGACGTCCTCATAGTTCAAAATTTCATATAATTTTTTATGTCAAAATTCCACCGTAGGAATGGAGAAATAATTTAACGTTTATTGCTATCTTACATACTCTCCGTAAAGAAGTATAACTACAAAAATACTGTAACGTTAAGTTACCTAACGTATAATTAACCCCTTAGAATTTTAGGTAGCGCACCTACGGTCACATGAAAAATAATCATTGATATATTTCCAGTATGGAGTATACCTATCAGTGGCGGCTCGCATGTAGGGGTGACGGAGCGGTCGACCCCCCCTCTAAAATTGTAACAAATTGTTTATTAACAAGTTAAGTTAGATATTGATTTAAATATTAACAATTATTTATATTTACATTGTAATACATTTTCAAAATACTATTATTGAAAGTAAAAATTGTTTTCAATTGTTATGAAAATACTATAAGGTAATCAGAGTTCAAAAATATATGTAGGTATTATCACGGTTGAAACAGATACCTACCTATAATTAATTTGCGCGCTTATCGAGTAACGAACAGCGCTCGAAGCTGGGGTGACAATCGCCCGCCATAACTATACGATGAAAACACAAAAACTTAGGAGGGGTAAATAATACGGCCGCCGGAGCGAAACGAATGGCTACAATACTTGACTTGCTTTGTGGGGGGGGGGGGGTAATCTGTCTCAAGCTTGTGCTTCTACCAGAGGGTTGGATGTATCAGGAGTTGTGAGGTGGTGAGGGGGTGAATTTTTGGTTTTAGATTTTTAGAAGTTGAGAGGACGGTTTCTTTTGAGGTCGTTGAGGAGGCCAGGGCGGGTTGAGATAGACGCGATGTGTGGAAAGGGAGACGAAGTAATCGACTGTTTGAGTTTGGTGGAGGTGGAATTGGTGTAGTCAAGAATGGACGCGATGTTAGAATTGGCTACACTACGATTCCGCAAATGTTATATAAATATACACGATGCCGTAAGATTTTAAATGCAACGTTGCCGTACCGTCCGTTATATACTCATTGTCGTATATAGACGACTGCATTTTGTACATCTGAGTATGTATATACCAGGGTTTGATGATTAGATTTAGAAAACACGTATTTTTTTATGAAAAAAAAAACTATGAAGACAAAATTTAGCGGTTAGTTATATTTAACGATCTTACACGATCTTATTTAATTTCAAATAAAATACAATGGAATTGGTATGTTTCTAATAATTTCACTTTATAAAATAAAATATTCCTTAATTTTCATACATTTATACATTTTAAAATGTTTAATACTCTTAAAAAAATAACAATAGGTACATGTAATAAAATTAGTTTATATGATAAAAAAAAAGTATAAAAAGAAAATATGCCTAGAGTATTGGACCAAATTTACCCAAAATTGTTTAATATAAATGTTATACTCGATGTTATATTTTATATTTGAAAATTTTAAATTTCCACACTCAAGGAATATGTAAAATATGTACCGAACTTATAGCTAATCAAATATATTTTCTTTACCTGTTACTATTTTACTACTTTACTAATTTATTACACAAAAATATATCCATGTAGACCAGCAACTTGTATATAGTAGTGTGGGAAATACACCATCAGAGTTAAAACTTTGATTGAAACCATACCTATTGGCTATTATTGGACTGAAAAATTGATATTAAATGCTCAAATTATATGTTTAAACTAAATAGCCTTCAAACTACTTACATTTAGAATATTCGGTTTCCACTCGACCACCGCTTTAAAAAGTTTGCTGAGTTACATTCTTTTAGCTCTAGCGATGTGTATTAAATACAGCTGCAAATTGTGTTTGGATAGGCGTATAATTGTGATATGAGTATTTTAAATTATTATTTAACTCGTTTGTATTTCATTAAAAAAGTAATTAACACAAGTCACAAATAAAAAATAATGCGATCATAATATTATTACTGATAAGTGATAACACATGATTACAATCTATCAACAACAATCCGTCTACACTGATAAACTTGTCACAAAGTCGACCTGTAAGTTACCGTACTGTACCATAGATTAAGTATACTTAATCCATGTATTCTTAATCTATGACTATACTGACAGTGTATTGATAATCTACACTAGAGAGCCTAGATAATAATTTATATTTAATAATTACCTATCTAGGCTCTCTAATCTACACGAGTGCAGAAAAGTACACAGAGTTATTATTTGTTTTCATAAATTGGTAAAATATTTTAAAATAATTGCTGCGTGTCATGACACTTTTCAAAAATAATTTATTCGTATAATATATAATACATATTATACGAATATACGTTTGAGTACGTATATCATATGTAAGTACTCCAACGTACAAAATGCAGTCGTCTAAGAGTGTAACGGATGGTACGGCAACGTTGCATTTAAAATCTTGCGGAGTCGTGTATATTTTAAATGGGCAATTAAAATCTATACGATTCCGTAAAATTTGCGGAACCGTCGCCCGACACTCATGTGGACTACGGAACAACACGGAATAAGTTACTGTACAAGTGTATTTTACTGTGTTCGTGTTCGTGACGCATGCACATTTCTATAATTTCTATATTTCTTTATTATTTATTTAATTTATTCTATTATTATTCGTGTATATTATATTATTATAATATAGTAGATGAAAATTCAGTATCATATTCATAGAAAATTGAAATCAAACAACTTGGTAGGCCTGTTTAGTGAAATAAAAGGTAGACGCTTAAATTTTGAGTATAAAACGTATAAGTTTTATAATTTTGTAATTTTCGGTTTTCGCAAAACGTATTTATCTATTTATTTTTATATTTTGGTTTAATAAATACCTTTTAAATTCGTACATAATTATTATTGTATTCTATGCTTTTCAAAAATTAATAGTTTTTAATCGCCCTTCCACTTTCAAAGCCCACGAGCCGCCACTGATACCTATTATAAAATAAATCATTACTCTGATAAAATTATTTCAACAATGTATTTGAAATATTCTGGAAAGAACATTTCAAAATAACAAAAAAGTATTTAATAGTTTAAACACATTAAACAAAGTTACAAAACTGCATATCTCCTCTATACAATATACATAGTTAACATCTTTCAGTTAGTATAATTAATTAATAAACGTCTGATACAATACCATGTATTACGTTAGTCTACATGTATGAATTTTCATTCAATTTTACATTTCAAATTTAACATATAAATTTTAATGAAAATTTATATTAGAAACACCAATATTTTTTTTAATAAAAATGAACATATTTAAAAAATCACATTGTATGCACTTGATAATATATACCCACTCCAGTACCTATTCCATATTATAATAATTTTATAACAGTTCATTAGATATAAACTGGTATAATGTAAGTTTTGTAGTGCAAGACTTGTTATTAGTTAGAGGATTTTGAAGGACTGGAACCAAAGTATTCAAAACTTTCATTTAAACAAATTTAAAACCTGGAACTGATTACATTTTGCCTATACTTATAGTATAATTATTTTTTCACATTTAGACCTATAATTTTATAATTATTAAATCTACTTTTGTAGACCTATTTAACTTTTATTCTAACCAAATGATATTATTTAATAAAAAAAAAAACTGGAAAGATTTCTAAATGTCTAATAGCATCTGCAACATATTACATACATATTTAAGGATCTGTGCATTATACAAATGTTAAATTCGTGAGCTATATTAGATTAAGTGACATAATTTTTAATAATGTGTAGTACAAATGATTGTAAGTCATTATGTTTTAGTAGTTTTAGTACTTTCAATTAATGTTTTTCAATATTTTTTTTAGAAACATTTAGAATGTGTATTCAAAATACTTTTACCAAAGTCTAATAGGTACCAATAATACTTACCTAAGATACTATGTACATAGTACTCAGTGTTGGGTAGTAATTTAACTTGAGATACAAGTTACTATAACGCAATTACTTTTTTCAGCAACGCAGTAGTAATTGTTTTACTTATTATTTAAAATAACGTACCTAATTGTAATTCCGTTGCCATTTAAAAGTAATTTGCACGAAGTAACGTGATATTTATGACGTTAAAAATTTTTCACAAGTACTTGTAGGTATATTAGTATATAAATAAATATATAAGAATATATAAATAAAGTAAATACAAGTATTTATTTATAATTTATATAGATAAGTATATCGAAATTATTGTATTATAATAATGACCAATTGCAACTATACAAGCATGACATTTGAATAATGTCAAAATCCATGTTATACAGTGGCGCCTACACGTGGTCAAGGTCCAGACTTTATTTAAGGGGCGGGTGTCATTAGATTTGCAGTTTTATATTTTCACGGTTTTTTTATATAGATATTTTGTGTCTGTTGGCAATAAATAACAATGAACGAAGAATTTTATATTGATAACATTTTACATAACACAATGCACTGCGACTCGGTGTATAGTGTATAACATATTTATTTGGGGTCACGCTGTATAGTTATGACCGGGTACTATAGTGGCTGACGAGTTTTTGGTGAACCGATTTAGATTATGGAGGTACAATATTTCAGCAGGTGATATTTTGTTGTTTTGCTGCTCGTGTGTTTTGACGTTATTTATCGTTTAATTTTGATAGGTGTTCTGTGTATTTTTTTCGACAATCAACAATATTCACGTCTCAAAAGTTTTGTAATATTTTATTTTGTTTGTAAATTGTGAAAAGAAGATCTACATCTGAATAATAATATGTTTAATTCTAGTGCTCATATAGTAAAAAAAAAAATCCACTCACTCTTTTTGAGTGCAACACCTCGTAAGTCCAATTACTTTTGTATAATATCTATTCGTATATTGCAATTATGCCATGTGAAATGATCAGTGGAAAGGCGTAAAAACTATAAACTAAATGGGTAGACAAATGTAAAAAAAAAATTCACACTATACCTTAATAAATATAGTTCATAATTAGTACCTAGTATAATAATTCTCAGTACTCAAATAATATATTAAAAAAACAAATTGTTGGTATAGAATAATGGTTTATTTTACAATAGATAGTAAGAAAAGAAATTTTTAAGTTTAAACACATGGTAGGTTTAGTAAAATAATAAATAGTTATTCGCACAGAAACACGCGGTCGCGATAACACGGAAACACGAGGTATAAAACGTACCAACCACAATAATGATAGACAAAAACTTGTATTATACATCGTTACCCAAAATTACACGATATACCGTATATGACAATAAAAAGTCAATAAATTTCGGCACTCTGTATGTCAACGTAGCGTTATTCTCGACTATGACGAGATGCAAAAGTTGACGACGACAAAATTTTAATAAATCGATAAGCAGATAAGACTATGGAGACTTTTTCTCCTACTATCGTTCACTGCGCACTCCCAAACCAAACCAAAGTAAATTCGGGCCCGGCATCTCAATGTCTATTCGTGTATAATTTTTGAAAGATTAGAAATAAATTACGCAGCGGATACGCAATGAGTTCAATAAAAAAATAAAATAACTTAAAATAAAATCATATTTTCCATTGACATTTATACGAAATTCTTCAATTTATAATTAAATATTTTATTAATAATTCTTCAAATATAAAATAAGTTAGTCATTGTCTCTAATGACACATTGCCACTGAAAATGATAACGTTCTATAATGAAATATAATATAAATATTAAAAGGTGATAATAGTAATCAAACAATAATATATATATATATATATAATCATACTCGTTGCTCATACAGTATACACCATTATTTTTAATTCCTCTACGATCGCGCTATAATCGCAGTTATATAAAATGATCGTTCGATCACCACCAAAACCAACCCACATTCGTATTATTATCACTTTTTTCCAATATATCGATCAATGCAATATTATTACAATATGTAACAAGTTTGAAATTTGATAAAAATTGCCTGCACAAAACCCTTTAAAAATGACCGTGCTGACATCATCGAACGTCTATTATAACCCGTCCAGTTCATCTGCGCTCTTGGCGACCGTTACATTTTTAAATTTGTAGGGGTTATTAAAATTGTGGAAATACAGATGTGTTGCCCGCATACATTTTTCGAGGTTATCTCTATGGATTACTCCTAGCAAAATAGTGATTACCCAATAATATCCATGATAATATAAAAATCGTACATTGTGCGTATGACACATTGTTCAATTTATATTTTTTAACCCTTCATCTGGCCAAACTTGTGACGTCACCGAGGGCGTACATGAACTGGACGGGTTATACTACATAGCAGACCATGTACAGAAATCCTGTTTTTGCGGGAGAGCGACTTAACCATCAGGTTAGATTATTATTATTATATATCTATATTCTATATATAATAATAATATATACGTATTATATCTATATATGTTGTAAGGCACCTCTATACAAAGTTCCAATTCAGGACTATCTGGACTCATCAACTCTTAGCCCAAACTACTGGCCGTCGAAAGCTCACATTTTTAGACACCGAACTATATACTGTAAAACCGTTCACGGACGAAACCTAGCAATTTAGCTAGTAGGTATAAAAATACTTAAGCCGGTCGCACACGACGCTTGTTTTGCTGCTGGATTGCATGATTGATTTCATGCTTGGTTCCAAGCGAGCTGTGGTATTGGATGTTGTGATGGTTTCTTTGCGATGTTGGCATCACACGTTGTGAGTTTTCAGGCTGGACTTCTAGTTGGTTAGATTGTTATCACATAGTGATTGTTTGGGCCAAAGATAAATATTTTAATTTCGAAAACATATTTTTAACATTATGAATTATAATAAATTTTGAAGTTTGTATTATATTGTATTATAAGTATTCGAATTTTGAAAATATAATAATATACCTAGTATAAGAAATATAATTAAAATTGAATAGAAAAATGGATGCAATTGCAGTCGAAGTCATCCGTCGCCGACAAAAGATAATTGGTATTTTTTGTATTAATTGATGAATTAAAACGAAAAAAAATAAACATAAATGTTTATTGTAGTATCTAGCCATGTTTGTTGCATACAATATAATTTCCTCTTTATATGCGTCAATTAGTATTTCTATTTGGTAATTTGACCATTTTTCTGCATTTTCTAATTTTGCACAATATAATGTATATAACGAGCACCGATACGATATTAAATTACGAGCATCTGTGTTATGAGTATCGTTAAAATATTATCACCACGGAGTTCATACGACCCACGTGACAAGATACTATTTTCTGATTGGTTTACCCACAAATCTACCAAAGAAATCAGCACGGAAAATAGCATACGTTCTATCGCCGAAATCCAGCACGCGTTCCCGTAACGAAGCCAGCAGTGACGTAATTTTTAACTACTGGACCCAACATATGGTTGCCATCACAGCTCCCTCCCGCAAGCAAACCATCGACGAAACAAGCGTCATGTGCTCCGGGCTTTACATACAATTTACTTCTCCGATTCCATAGCTCAAAACAATATATCTATTAATGTGATTATAGTTAATACGAAATTGTTTGCGGTTGTTTTTATTTAATTTATTTTAGAATATAGGTTCGAGTTAAATATATAGTACCTATATATTGTTATTATAATATACCTATAATTATAATATCCTTACTAAAATATATACATAATAATATGAAATATCTACATATGCGTCAGACTTGTAATTGAAAATGTAATAATCAATTTTTTTAATGGAAATTGGCATTTGAAATGTTCTGATGTACGACTACCATTTATAATATAATTTTGAAAACCGCACATATTCGTCGCTACATTGTGGTGCACGTCATTAAAAACAACCTGTTTAGGTTACAATAGCGATCAACGCAGCAACGTTCAAAAACCGCGACATGCAGCGATTTTGAAATGCGCCGACAATAACGCGTTGGTATGTCGCATTTCAATATAATACATATTATATTCCGCATTTGCGGTGACATCGCACAAATAATTCGCACTAATTGAACACTAAATATTGGTAAAAATAGAAAACCTAAAGGTAACGTAAAGTTACCTAACGTATAGTTAGCCCGTTGAATTTTAGGTAGCGCCCCTATGGTTACATCAAAAATAATCATTGATATATTTCCAGTATGGAGTTGTGTATCTTACCTATACATTTTGTCTGACACTGGGATCGGTGACAGATGACCGTGTTACGTTTATGATAACAAAAATACCGTATAAAAAAATTGTAAAACGATTTGCCTGTTATACGTTATCAGTGATAAACACGTTAGTGATAATAATATTGTTCATCTCGTAATATCGACTACACAATTTTTACTATCGTGACTTCTGCCTTTGGCCTTTGCGAATTACATTTTGATTTTTGTATTTTTGAGTAAATATTTATTAAAACAGTCTTTTTAAAGACTCCACCACTT
>JAIPRL010011252.1:0-13897 GCA_025469235.1 Pemphigus obesinymphae
TGTTGTATATTTTAAATTTTTTTTTTTTTTTTTTTTTTTTTCAATAATTAGCTACTAGAACTCTGCGCTACAATTTTTATATTATATATATATATATATATATATTTTTTATAATCTAAAATAGCTATTTTAAAAATACATTTAAAAAAAAATTTTTGGTGTTTAAAACTATTAATTAGGTTACACCATTAATTTTTAAACAATAAATAAAGTTTTTAAAAATTCAAATTAATTTCTTGCTAATCAACATTACAGCGATATAAAAAATGGTAATTACCTAAAAATTTATAATAATATGATTCAAATGATAAAAATATTATGATACTAAAAATGAAATTTTTCATCGAAATAATTTTATTAATTCATGTTATTATTGTTATTTAGTGCCTATAGTGACTATTTATCATTAATGAAAATAATTAAAATTTTAGTAAACTTAAAAAAAACTGTTTGGGTTTATGATTAGTGATTAGGTATATAATTATTTGGTACATATTATGTAATTACAATTGTTTTATTGTTGATGAAATTATGAAATAAAATTAAAATTGATTAATAAAAAAAAATATTGTATAGACGGAGAGGTATATCACAGTTTAAAAATAATAATTCGTTCCCTAAGATTACGGCTCAGGGACCTTGAACGCATGGGGGGGGGGAAGGGCTGACATTTTATGTTATTTTAAATCGTGTGTTCAACGATAGAACGGTTATTCTGCGGCAATTTGTCCAAAAAGAATCAAAATGCACAATTTAAGATAACGCGCAGTCACTATAATCTCGTTTGCGTTGGCCGGACCCGGCGTTTTGGCTTGGCCATCTTGGAGTGATACCATTTTGGCGTATAGATATAAAAATAATTTTATTTGAAATTGTATATACTATTTAAATCAAATTTAGATATCCATATAATTGTTTTATAATTATTATATTTGTTGTCGATTGCAACTGATTAGTAGATTAAACTTCGTAACGATTTCGGTTACAAACATATATAGTAGGATATAGGTATAATATATTATATATTACAATTAATGATAGGTACTATATGGTAGATGTTATACACCGTGCTCTCGCATTAGCTAATGAAACACTGTGATGTAATAATATATATTTTTAGTTTTTTTTTGGTTCGTTTTTTTTCTTTTTTTTTTATAATTTTTTATAAGTACAATTATATATATTCATTATATCTTCATGTATTTCAGTATTACACTTATTACAATAATATAATTATATTAGTATATTAAAAATAATTTAATTATTGTAAATTATAATATACTCGCATTAATAATAATAACATGAATTTAGTTTAAGTACGCCAAAAGGGCCACGCCAAGATGTCCTAGACCGGCGTGGTGAGTATCGTAAATACGAGTAATAACACATAGGTAATACCACGTTCTTAAGAGGATGTCAGCGCGACTATTTTTAAGGGGTTCTACATGGACAATTTTTGGATAATTTTAAGAAAAATGAAAATCTTCCAATTGGAAAATGTTTATATGCATATTTAAAATGACTAATAATTATTGGTCCCATTACTATACCTATCATTTTTTATTATGGTTGTTTTTTATGAATTAATAAAATTTTATTAAAAATATGACTTTTGCATTTCTCATTTACAATAACTTACACGAATATCTTAGAAACACGAAACGAAAAACAGATGATAAAAAACAAAATTATCTAGTGCCCTACGGAGCCGTTTTTTGATATGTATATTTAAACATGTTTTATAAATTGTTAAAAACTCAAAATTAAAAATTTTTTTTATAATTATAACTCTCAAAAAAAAAATTTCGTAAAGTGCTAGATAATGTTCTTATTTATAAATTGTTTTTTGTTTCATATTTCTAAGATATTTGTAAGTCGTTAAAAATGAGAAATGCTAACATGAGATTTTCATTGAAAATTGTTTACGCTGACATCCTCTTAATATCATGTACGGATCCAAGTGATAGAATATACCATCATGTATACGGATCTCGACCGCGGATCTTGTGAATGATATTTAATATTTATTCCTATGTTTTTTTTTCCCGGTATTTAGTCCTACATTATTTGTGGTCAATAATAATTGATTTTTATTTTGGAAAACCCTTTTTGCCGTCCCCAGCCTATAGTTATGGAAAGATGCCTAGGATCCGTTATACTACACGACATTATTTTTGTTTTCTTTCTGTTTAGCTGCAATCCATAGTTCCAAAGTGTCACTTTTATTTTTTGCAGCGACGTTTTTAAATTTTCTTTTTCAGCACAAAATACTATATCATCAGTGAATATCAGTTTTTTTTGCTTATTCTAAGTGTTTACTCGCCGTACTTCGTTCTTTACTTATTTCGTTGTTTCTTTAGTATCCATACTAAATAGGATTGGAGATAGAATGCATACTTTCTCAAGCCCTTACCTATTCTTTATTCTTGCTTTTTCTTCTTCTTCTTCATCATCTAGTTAGATTCGAAACGTTTGATTTTTGTATAAATTGTATACTACATGTCTCTTCGGTCGTTGTACTTTATTCCCATAGCCTTTTAAGATTTTTATACATTTTATTTCAACATACATTATAGAATGTTTTTTCTAAAACGACAAAGGCAACGAAAGTATCTATACTTTTTCGAATTTGTTATACTACTACAATTCTTAATGACAGAGTTGATTTTCTGGTGCAAATATTTTCTCGAAAATCAAACTAGACTTTTCCTAAATTTGAATATATTGCATTTTCTATCAGTGGCGTACGCAGGATTTTTCAATGGAGGAGGGGGCTTGAAAATAAATAAATAATCAGTAGACACAAGATTAGGCATGAAAGAATAAAAAAAAGGTGCTTTTTAGTGTTATAATAGAATACTGTTAAAAATATATATTACCTATAATGTATATATAATATATATATATATATATATATATATATATATAGAGTGGCGTATTTACTATTTACGGAGAGGGGGTTCAGGGGTACTGAAAAAGAACCAACAAATATTAACTTTGAAAACTTAAATACCAAAACTTCATCTTTGTAGATAGAACTTTTTTTTGAACAACAATAATTGGAAATAAAGTTTGATGACTTAAAAATTAATAATAATGCCCTAAAATATAATAACTATAAATTTTAGATTCTGAGCGGTGCAAAATATTTTCTCGTTTTACTATTAATTGGTCTTATATTTTTCTTTGAGCAATTTGTCGACCAGAAGAATTTATGTCATGATCTAATTTTTCAATGCGTACCCATTTTTTGGCATAAAATTTTGTCAGCATGGTACTTTGAAAAGGTAATTTGTTAATTTTTTAAAAACGCATCATAAAAAAACCATTGAAAAATAATGAAAAATGTGGGTTAAAATAATGGTTATTTCCTCATAAATCCGAAAATGTTGGTTTTAAACACTTTAAAACGATCACAGAGTACGTGTTTTTTTTTCTATTTTTAATACATTTATAACATAATTATATTTTAATGTATTTACGATTTAAAATGGTTTTATAAATGAGATTGGAGTTTTGTAGTAATCAAAATTCAATGAACTGTATTATTATTACTAGGCTGTGGTTCATCGGTACTTTTATCATTTATTACCAAACTAAGGAATAATCAGTTTTAAAATTTAAAGAAAATGTATCAATTAAAACTTAAAAGTATACCAAATCAATGTATTAATATTATATTTTACAACCTCATTTCCTATCCTGTAATTTGTTTTTATGTAGTATTTTTATCAAAGACTGTTAACCTTTTTGTCAGGTATGCTTATGCCTAAATATTAAACTTAAAATATTTTTAATTTTCAAATAAATATTTTAAAGTAATCCAAAAATAAAACCACCATTTACTGTACAGTTTTTTTTTATATTACAATTACAAAATTAGGAAAAATGTATGAATATAAAAAGAAGAATTTAAAAATTAAATTATTTTGTCATTCGTTTTTATCGATGCTTAATGATACCATTTTTTCCATGTGATGCAAAATATTCTAAAAATACCAAAATTAAGAGCATTTAAGGCTAAACCTTTTGAAAAGTTAAAAATTCAAATTAAATATTTTTAATAAGTATTATTTATTTTTATCAAAGTATTGCAGACCCTACACCCTCCTCTCCTCCCTATTACTAACAGTCTTTTATCTGCAAATTAAGCGATTTTACCCCTAAAGATAATAAAATATATAAATTATTCATGTAAATATTATTAAATTAATGATTGGTTTTCAATATATTTAGACCTCCCTCCCCCAGAAAAAAATATGAAAATACGTCACTGTATATATATGATATATAACATTGATAATATGAAACATAAAAAAATAGAATTTTACTGGCAATGGGGCGGGGGGGGGGAGGCTCAGACCCTTAGCTCCTTCTGCGCATGCCACTGTTTTCTATCCTATTCATTATTACTCTACTTAACACTTTTGAAGTATAAAAATTGAGATTGAGTGTTCTATGTTCTTCAAATTTCATTATTCATTTTTTCTTTAAAATAGTTAAAACAATTCTTTTTTTTAGTCATTAATCATTTTGATATAGTTTATAGATTTTATACTCGAATTATTCCATATTTCATGCATCTATAGTTTTAATTTTTTGTATCTTTTCCCGAATATTTAACTAGTTCAGTCAGAATTTCATATATTCTACGTGTTTTATTATTCTTTAAATTAAATAAAATTAATTAATTAATAAAAAATAAAATTAATAAAATTAATAAATTAATTAATTAATAAAAAAATTAATTATTTAAATTAAATTACATCATAAAATTCGGATCGGAGAATTTCACTCACAACAGTTTCTTTTTCTTCCAACATAATTTCATTATGATTTCATTTAAAAGTTCATCTAGATATTCTTTTTATCGTTAAAATTTTTACTTAATTTCTATTAATATTTCTCCATATTTACTTATTAAAACATTTGTCCTTTTTTCTTTTTCGGAAAATCCTACGTATTTGTATAAACGATAGATCAGTCCTTCCTCTTTTTATGTATTCTCCACCTTCCTGGCGTGCGCTATCTAACCAATTTTTTTTTAAGAAAATTTCACTTTTCATCGTATTAAGATTCGAAGTCATTTATGGTTTTGTTGGTTATTTGCATTATTATGATTTACGTACTTCCTTCTTTCGTTCATTAGTGTTAATATTTCCTCAGCTATACATGGTTTACCCTTTTTGCTTATCTTCTTTTTATATCTATGATATCATTCACATTATCTTTCAGCGTTTGTTTGGCTCTGTTCCATTTTTCTTATATATTTATTTCGAGACTTGTAAATTATCTTTATTACTTTACTTTATTTTGTGCTAAATTTTAACCTAACAAAAAGTTCCTAAATTATTTTGTTGTTAATGTAATCATTTTTTACATTATCTTAGCAAAAATAATTTTTAGAAAATATAAAATCATACCTATTTAAGACTTGGAAATCCTTTTATTCAATTATTCAAACGATTTAAGTGAAAATGGAATAAAATTTTATATTCTTCCGTTATTGGAAACTCATTTGATGTTGAAGTTCATTCATATTGAAATTATAGAATTTACAAAACACAAGATATCGATGATCTGATGATTTTGTTTATAAAATATTTTACAAATATTTTGCGCATTAACAACTTGTGCTTTTAAAAATTAAAAATATCTATTTAAAAAATATTACAAATTAAAAACGTCAAGAAGTGGCTGTAAAATGATTTTTTCGGTATTTTTTTCACGTCATATCCCTTAATAAATGCTTATATACTGGCAAAATTATATTATCCGTTTATTATATTTATTAAAATGTTTTTTTTTCATGAACAGTAAATAATACTAAAGAAAAAAATGCCCAAGGGGGTCACTCTATAAATATTCCACTAAGTTATAAATTGTAATGATATACATACTTTTTAGTTTTTCTCATTATATTCATTCTATTATTAAGCGTAAATAGTTGTATTTATATTGTTATATTTTTTCTTTTTGTACACTAATATTCTTTGTATTTTCTGTACACATTATTAATTATGAAATGGAACTCATGTCCGTATATTGAAATAAATAAATAAATAAAATACGAGTACAATAAAATACGTACGTTGTTCTGAACACATAGGTGTGCACTGAAGGATAATATTAGCATCGGCGATTTGTTTTAACTTTTAAGTTTTAAGTGGCCTCGATGTGTATATATTATAATCTAAATTCTAAAATAATATTTACGTATTATTAACTCGAATTATATTAGGAATTATTCTACTGTTAAACATATTATTGATATGGAAGATATTTTAAACGTAAAAAATAATCATATATTGGTTATTACTTATTGGCAGGGGTCGTAAGTTGATGCATTTGCATATCAAATATGCTAAATACTACATCATGCCAAGTGAGATAGAAATCCGATTTAAAAGTGCATGAATCAGAATATGAAATTTCATTTTGCATATAAATGCATATTTTAAGTTATTTTGCTATAAATGCATATTTGAGCCTTTTGGGTTTTATAGTACATATTTCGTACTTTATAAGGAAAACAAACTTTTTAAAATAAAAATATCTTATATTTATAATGTCATGCTATTTTATAAAAATGAAAATAAATAAATTACGGTCATGGTAATTTTATTTGTTATATCATTATATATTATATTTTCGTATTTTATCTACTCGACTGCAGTCAATAATAAAATTATGTACACCGGTATAAGCGTTATAAGTTTCAGATATTAAAAAAAAAAATATTTGTGCGTATTTAGGTATTTTTTATTGCGCATGTTACAAGTGCATAATTTTAGATTTTTAGTGCATATAAATGCACATTTCTGAACTTTTTAATGCATATTTTAATACATACTTTACCAGATGATAGTGCATTATTGCATGCTTATTTATGCGTTTTTTAGTGCATGAACTTACGAGCCCTGCTTATTAGGTAGGGGAAGATGGGGCAAGATGATTTTCTGAGGAAAGATGGAGTAGGTACTTTAATTTTAAATGATTTCTATGGAAATATATACCAGATGATTGTATTAATTTATTCATTAAAAATTATAGTATAGTATTGACGATAATAAAACATACAGCTATTTTATTTTTCAATCTATGGCATTTTACCATATTACTATGGCGACTGCCACAGATCGTTTTTTTGTTTCCTTTAGATTGAATTGAAATTTTTTTATAAGTAAAACTATTATTATTTAGTTATATAATTTAATATAATAGGACATTTAGTGCTCTTTTTAAATATATATTTCTTGATTTACTTAATTATTAGGGATTCATGTAAACTCAAGTGCGTCAAAAAAACATCATATGGGGCAACACCGGGAAGTACCCCAAGTTATACCCCAAAAGTTTTATTACAAATTAATTTGAATAATTATAATATTTAAAAGCCTGTGAAAATTTCTATAATTATTTTTACTCATCCCTTTAAGTATTAGTCCCATTAATAAATTGCAAGAATGAATAAGTTAAATCAAACATAAAAAAGAAAATATAATAACATAATTTAGTTGAAAAGTTAAATAATTAAATTTTTTTAAATGAGTATATAACTACATTGTTAAATTGAAAATATCCTATACACTGAGTAAAATATCCTTTTTATATAAACAATAAATGTTTAACTGTACGAGATTAAACAAAATATTACAATAACTGAAAAACAAACTAGAAATTATCGAACAAAATTAAAATTATAAACAAAAATAATAAAAAATACGTATTATTTATATTATTCTTAATTTTTAAATAATAGATTATGGTCAGAAAAATAAAAGGAAAACGGAGAGAGAAAATTGGTCCACGGAGTTAATGAAAATGCTTTTCAATGCACATACAGTTATAAAAGGTGATATGGGATAGGTACAAAAAAGTACCTATCTTTTACTGTACTCCAATCTACTTTAGAAAGAAAGGTTGAAAAAGCCCGTATTGTGAAATGTGAAGTCAAAAATAACTTGGTCCTATAAATACAGTTTTTACAAAGAATGAGAAGGTAATGTTAGTAGAAAATATTAAAAAAAAAAAAATAGAAAAAAGATTATTTGGACTTACAACATATGATTCAAGAAAGTTAGCATTTCAATGGGCACAGAAAATGAATAGACCTCATTGTTTTTCAAATGAAAAAGAAATCGCTGCTAAGGATTGGGGCTTTATAGATTTATGAAACGCAATTGAACTTTATCGATTAGGACACCCGAAGACAAGTATAAATTTACTCAGGATAGAATTTATAATAACGATAAAACAGGAGTAACAATTGTTTAAATTGTACAAAGAGTAAATCTAAAATGTTATCACTGAAGGGTAGAAAGCAAATAGGAGAGTTAACCTCAGCTGAACGAGGTTGAACAATTACTGTTGAAATTTGTTTCAATGCAGTCGGCAGATATATGCCTCCTATGTTTATATTCCCAAGAGTAAAAAACCGGTCAGTAGAGGGTGAAAGTACTTCACTCGGATAGGATACTGGTGGTGGATATATTGAGTTTGAAAGCAATGTTAAATCATTTATTTAAAAAAAAAAACGATTCTGAGCCAAGCTTCGGTGGATATATTTGACAATTACTGCAGATTATACTAATATTTAATATATATATGATAATATCATATAATTTAATGTACAAAAAATGTTGAAAAAAGTGCAAAAAATCATTTAGTTAAATAGGGTAAACAAATTTAGCCTATTATGAATTAAATGTCTTAAATTTTGTCTAAAAATGGGTAAAAATGTTCGAAAAAAATTTTGTAATAATATTTTACGTATATAAATTTGTGGTAAAAATGTCATGCATCAATATTCGGAGTTATTAAGAATTTTACCACAATCGTATTTTCCGATTTTTATGCTAATTTATTGATATTTTTTTCTTACGCGTTTATCGAAAAAGTTAAAAAAATCTAAAAATGATTACTCTAAAGTACCAACCGATGCAATTTGCTACCAGAAAATAGTGCTACATGTAATGATCAGAACACTTCTTCTTATAGATTTTTCGAGTACAGACATAAAAAAAAAAAAAAACGCATCATCGTATAACTAATACATTACTTACTTCGCTCAGAATCTAAAATGAATCAGGAGCCCACCGGGAAGTATGCAAGAAGGAATGGCATCCTAGTGGTTGGATGTAAAAAGATATATATTTTTCTCGTGTCTTAAAAAATTTGTAACTTGGTGTTAAGCTACAAATGAAAATACAATTTTATTATTACTGGATGGGCGTTTTAAACAAACCGAAAATATCGAACTTATTGCGACTACGTTAAAGACAACGGAGTTGTTTTACTTTGTTTCCCACCGCATTGTACTCACCGGCTTCAGCATTTAGACTTAGTATTCATTAAGCACATTTTATGACTCTGAAGTATCTATTTGGTTAAGAACTAATCCAGTCTTTCAAATAGCTAAATTGTTTGGAAATTAATTTCTAAAAGCGGCAACAATGTTAACTGCGATTAATGCTTTTCGTAAAACCGGAATTTCGTCTTTAAATCCAAATATTTTTAGTGATGTTGATTTTTTTACCTTCTAAAACCACAGAAAAACTTGGACTAATTGATAATGTTAGTCAAGAATTAATATCACCTTTGATTGTAATAACTGAATATCCCAAAACCCCTGCAAATATTGGTATTCTGACAATAGCTGTATTCTTCCAGTAAGTCCTATTTCTAGTACCTACACAAACTAGTTCAAATAAATCGAGTACTCCTCTGAAGATATCATGTCTATTTCTGAAGTTTGAGCTTAAATACCAAGATCTAAGCGAAAGAGAGACAAAACTGCTACTCTTACTGAACCTCCTTATAAAACTGAATTGGAAATGGGGGAAAAAAATAAGATTGAGAAAAATAAGACTATTTAAAACCAAAAAAAAAAAATAAAAATAAAAATAGTAGTAAAAGTGTAAATCGCAAGTTACTTACTGAAGAAAAACAGATAGAAAAAGACAATAAGAAAAAACGTAAAAGAAAAGATTGGGATTCGTTTTCTTCGTCTTCTTCTGATGCTGAGTGTTTATACTGTAGTTATTTGTACTCTGAATTCAATGAAGGGTGGGTACAATGTTGAAAATGATATAATCTCAGAAATGGGCACATTGTTTGTGTGCGGGAGAAGAGGACGAGGATGCCGAACTTGTTCACATTTGTGAGTTATGTATTACTGTTCTGTCATGCTCTACATATCACACCATTTTGCCCCACAAGAGGAGCAGATGATGTTTTTTTATTTTTTTCTTAAAAAAATATATTTTTTTTTCAGTTTTATTTTATATTTTGTGTATTTTTTATACAAAAATATAACTTTTTTACAATTCGTGTTTTTATCCATCATCAAACTTAAAGGACCCCGTCATACCCCACATTCCTTATTAATTACATTTTCATATAAAATTAATTCCAAAAAATCGTTCATTTCATTCATTATGTAACGTAGTTATTAATATAGATTTGTGACACAAAATGGTATAAGAATAAGATATATAATATATTAGGCATATTAATTATTTCTAGGGTATGATAGAATAACGAAAATATTTATACCTGTATAGTTACATATGGAAAATTGTTTAAAACTGTATAGAAAGTCATTTGCCGATTGCCGAAATATTGATTTTTGAATAACCGCCGAGAAAGAGAAATCATTTCCTAATGATATATTATTATTGTTATTAATTGGAAATTATTTGCTTGATAATTCAATCTCATTCTGCAGGATTTGATCGAAAAAAATTTTGAATTTATTTAAATAAAAAACGCGTTGTGATCAGTAACGTGAAATTAACACGTGGGTACCTAGTGTAATTACATCCGAAGGAGAATATTGCAGATGAAACGAAAACTTTTTTTTTCTTTTTATTCTGGTCGCGTTTGAGAATAGTTAATCGATTTATCGTTGTCGGAACTAGTATGACGATGCTTTCTTTTATCTATAGTAGGTATATATATACGTATATACAAAGAAAATCAATAAATAAAGTGGTTTTAATTTTTCGTTTTTTTTTTTCCCCCACAAATAAAGAAGGAACAATCGCATTCGGTTTTCACTGTTATGTGGTCCAAAGACTGCATTGTAAATAGGTACTTTATTGTTAGGTAACACATCGGCGTTACCGACCGATTTAGTCTGTCGGACTGTCGGTTCGATGTAAATGGATAACGTACGAGTAAATAATGAAATTTATTAGGCGCCGGACGGAATGCTCTACGGAAACATTCGTTGTAATCTCAGTAAACGGAAATATATAATGCGATGGACGCATCTTTATTTGCATAAAGTTGATAATTAATAACGTACACATTTAAAAAAAAAAAAAAAATAGTCACCTGTGCGTATTGGTGTATCCAGAATGTCCTATTAGATAATGGCGATGGGATGATTTTGTCATATTTCATATTTTGTCGCATATTATACCTATTATTAAAATATATTTCGAGTGCGCTGTGCAGGAGGAATGATAATAATTAATTAGCTATTCTTATTATTCTCCCATGATTTTATCCGTTCTACGTTCTCGACATAATATCACGTATACTATTATGTAAATACGTTTATTTTACCGTCGTAAAGTAATAAAATAATATTACATTTATCGCGTGTCTAGACACCATCATGAATCACGATAATATCATGTCCTCTATTCTGATGCAGTACAATGTAGGTGGATTAATACTGCAGTGTGGTAACTTGGCTGTGCGTATATCGGGTGGCGAAGTGTTTGAAAATTATTTTATTTTCTAAACAAGCTGAAGCCAAAATATTTCATTAATATATATAACGTAGAATAAATATAATATATATGATGAAAAAAAAAAAAACCCCGTAAATAATATAAAACAGTAAGATTGAATGAATGATATGATGAATTAATAATGTATAAGAAGTAGAAAAAGTACCTATATTATATTATATATACCTAGTAAAAATTAAAGTCAATATTAGATGCATATTAGATACGTGTTCGAGGAGAATTTGTTAATTGTATCATAGAGGAAAAGGGAACGGGGAAAGAAAAATTGGATGTTGCCTGTGTGGTTGGAAACCTGAAATTTATTTGAGACAAGAATCAGACAAGAGCTTGGAATGGAAATAAAGATTAGTGGAATGTCTATGGGCAGCTAAGCTCGATAGATTCAATGCCTGGAGCACTGGCGTATAATTGTGTGGAGGACATTGTAGGTACATCGAGATAAAATCATGTAGAGTATATAAATTCGGGTTGAACTCTTTCTAGTATCTAGTCAGTTACCATAGAAGGATCTCAAAGAACAGATCCATATTCTAATAGCGGACAAACATGGGAACAGAAGAGGGATTTAATGAAAACTGAAACTTAAAATCTCGAGAAATTCTATGGATGGAAGTGTTTTTAGTGCATTATAGCAGATTTATTCAATGTGTAAACCAACGTCTCGAGCGGAATTTTCAACAGAAAATAAAGAAAAGCCATTTATACAATAGTTTATAATAATTGAATTATTTTCACGTTAGGATGACATAACGCGTTGACACATTATGTGTTAGACCTAAAAAAAACCCCTCAGCTTGCTAGGTTGAGGTATGATTGTATAAGATTAAGGATATGTAGTCTTGGATATTATCAACAAATATAAGAAGCTTGATGCATGGTGCACAAAAATGGTAGCTCCGTTTACAAGAAAAAAAAAAATAATAATAGAAGAGAAAGGATAGAATTGTGGAACCTCATACTTATGAGTAAAAACATCTGATGTATTACCACGGAGTTTTACTCTTAATTTATGATCTATTAAATAAGTGGAGAAGATAATATGATATGGTTAGTTTACGAAATCTCAATCCTGATAAAATCTCGATTATGTTTATTATTTAGTGATTCACCCGGTCATTGGCTTTTGAGTAGTCGGTATAAATAGTATCAACTTGAGAGTGTTTACGATAGTCGATAAGATTCATTGACAAAGGAAGTGAAAAGAAGATTGTACAATGATAATAATCGTATATTACAGCGAATCCGCTAGAATAAAAATCACGATGTCCATCAATTAATATTTTGTTGACGGGAGGATGAATAAAATTTAAAACTATAAATACTCAAACACCTTGGCGAGACGGTAGAGGTGGACAATTGTTCCAATGATATTTTCGTAATTTTTATCCAAAGTTTTCTTGATTTTTGATATTTATACGAAGACTGTTAGCCGATAAAACGAGATTCCGTTCGAATGACTAGGTAGTTTATATAATATACATAATAAATAATAATATAAATATATAAAAAAAAAAAAAAAATCACTATCGTAAAATGTTTCCGACGACATAAACCTGTACCTACACCAGTGGTTACGTGCAAGCAATCGTTTCTCGATACCTATCTATATTTTGGAAAACTTCCAGAAATAACAATTTACAATGAGTGTGTGCGCGCGCAGAGGGATGAAGGTGATACAGAAATATAGGTCATAATCGCGAGCGTGAAAATTGTGATATATTACAACGGAGATAAATGAATAACTTTAGTTTTTTTTTTTTCACTACTATATATTATATCTATTGAATATTGGTTTTGGTCCATTTAAAACTGTCAACTGTATTTTATACCATATAATTTCGCTCGGCAATAGATAGATTTCATTTTCTACCCTTTAATTTATACGTCACGATAAATAGTACATATTTATTATTTACACGTTTATTATAAATATAGTTTTGATTATTTGTCCAGTTTCGTCCATTTTAAATCAACACATTTTTTTTGGTTATTTCTATAATAATTATGTACCAAAAGGGCTCCTACAGTATAGGTGGTTGGCCCCAAATGGCGAACAGCTTGCCCTACACTACTACCCAGAGGAATTTGTTTGTACAGTATATTACATAGGTATATCGATATGCAATTAGGAA
>JAIPRL010011253.1:0-13894 GCA_025469235.1 Pemphigus obesinymphae
TTATCATTGCTTTCAAATTCAATACATCCACCAAAAGTACCCTGCCCAGTAGCGAAGTGCATCCACCAATACTGACACCCGACGAGCGAAGTGCTTCCACAACCTACTGACCGGCTTTTTAAATATTAATACTGTATACTTGCAAATTTTCATGATAGTTAAATTAATTTATGATTATTATTTGATGTTACTGCAAACTATAAGTGATTTTATGAAATAGCTAAAATAATCACTGTACCTATTATAATTTATTCTGTGGATTGACAACTTTATTCTCTTAAAAAATATACATTTAAATACTTTTTTAGTTTCATCATTAGCAGTGATTTCGGCTAAAATACGTCTCTCGAGTACTGTATCTTATTCAGATCTTATTCTAAATTATTCATTCAGCTAAAATAACGAAATCATGAAAAATAATTTGTATTTTTAATTTTGTTCATTTATTTTAAAAGTAAGCTACAGTAATAACAAGAGTTTACAATGTGGCTATAATAAGACGAATAATATAATAAAGAATAATTGAAGCACTAGATTTTTTTTTATTTTAAAAACACAATAATTCAGAGATTTGATATAAAAAGTCAAATTTAATCTGGATTCTCGTTTATAATTTTGAAAGTGTATTTTCAAAATATTAGTATTAGTATTAGCATTAGTACCAAAAATTAGAATAAAGATAACTTAAGATCGATATTGATGTAGATACACCCTGTCTATCTGTGTATTACGAGTATATAGAGCGTGAACCGATCGATCATACACATTTGCAACTTTCAGAGTTCCATAAATAATATCATTCTCATATTAGTAATAAATTCTACCGAAAAATGACGCGTTTGACGAATATTCAACAATTCTAAACAATTTTAAAAGTTCGTTATGTTGAAAAATTGCGTAAAAATGATCATTTGACGATTATTAGATTCTAAGCGGAGCTTGGTTTTACAATGATAGTTATTTTTTTGTGAATGACCTTTAACTCTAAAATATTGATCCGATCGCTTCACGTGTACTTATTGTTGGTAGGCAAATGTGGTCAGGAAGTTACTGTGATGAGTAAGGAGGTCATTTTTAAATTTTTGACTATTTCGATAAATACGTAAAGAAAAAGTATTGAAAGATCGAGAAAAGAGGTAAACATGGTTATTTCTTGATATATCTTGTAATTTAACAGCAGCTTACGGAGAATAGTTTTTTTTTCAAATTTCGTATTATGTAAGCACTTGCAATTTTGGAAAAAATAAGAAACAATCACGTATGTGATGTATGTAATTTTAAAATTACCATTATAAATATTTTAAGTATATTATATTTTCAATTGGGAGTTATTTTTTAGATTTGACATAGCAATATTTATTCATTTTTTTTTTAAGGACTATCAAGTGTTAGGTATATTTTTTACATAGGTTCGTTGTAGTTACAAGTATATATTATTATGTATTCAAAATTCAATATATGTATGGTTGTATAGTTGTTTTATTAAATCGAGATTTTAAATTGATAATATATTACTATATATCTATGTTATGAATGTACCTACCAGATGATTTTGTTTTAAACATATAACATTCAATTTTTATATTTTTGTATATTTTTCAACATTTAATTCGAATAATTATAGTCGGTGTCGGGGGCGTATTTAGATTTTTTTTTTTTTTTTTTTGGGGGGGGGGACTGATACACTGAGTAATATCATCATTGAGTTTTTTTGAGTTTTAAAACAACAAAATTACATCTTATGGGGTATATGTATACTTTAAAAATTTTTCCTGAAATTTCAGGGGGAGGGGAGGAGCTCACACCCACTACTCGGTGTACATGTTTTTACGAATAAATCAAACTTTTACTATTTTCTTTATTTCTTTATATTTTTTTTTTCGAATATTATCCTATATATTATATTTTAGATTCTAAGTGGAGTGAGGAAACTAGTGGTTTTTCAATAATGTTTATTTATTATTATGTTTTCTGTGCGTAACTTTTCGACCAGAGGAAGTCGAGTAGGAGATTTTTTGTAAAGAGCTTTATTGACAGAAAATTAGTTCTTGTTGATACTTTGAAAAGATTATTATTAATTTTTTCCAGTTTTTTTTTTTAAGGATAAAAAATGGACCAAAAATGTAGGAAAAATAACAAAATAACATATCAAATTGTCATGGTTACCAATTTTATTTTATTTATTAATTACCTATATTATTAATATATTACACTGAAGCTCAGAATCGTTTTATTGAATGCAATGATGTATATGTATCATTGGTTTCAAATTGTAATACATCAAGAGTATTCTAGAGAGTAGCCATACGTAAGTAAATAAATAAATATGAGCTTTCACTTTTACTGATACTCAACGAGTGAAATATTCATTTTTTAAAAACATTATACTATTTCTGATGCTGAATATTTTTCTGAAAATATTGACGTGTAAAGAAAATTTAATATTTGAATAAACCGTGGTATCTATATTATTTGTTTATATTTAAAGTTTAGAAAAGTGGAGAGTTAGTGAAGGAACTAAAAATTATTCACCACCCATTCGACACATCTCACCTAATCTATTTATATATGCTATTATAAATGATAAATGATTGCTTCCATATTCTATATACTTCACTATATACGGTTATACTTCAAAATTTTTAGAAAAATATTTCATGTTAGAATATAATATAAGATCAAAAATATAGGTTACTAAAAAAATAAGTTAAAATAGTTGTAAAATAAATTTTTTTCTTAAAATAAAAATACGAAATCCGATAAGAAAATTTGCATTTATGTTAAAAATTTTACCTAATTTAATTTCACTAATTTACCTTTACTCACTGCACTTTTTGCTACTTTAGATAAACTTTTATACTCTATCTAATCTTCCCCTCCCTAGTGTTCTGCCATTTCTTAAACTGTATTTTTTTCTTTGATATTATCTAATGCACTTCTTCTGCCCACCACCATGTTTGCTTATCCTTTGATATACTACTTGTACTCTCACCAACGACTTCCTTAGTAACCCTCTTAATACTCTCTGCTACTTTTTCTCACATTTCGTTTATATTCCCTTCCATGTTCCACACCTCTGTCGCAATCCGGTTTTTTCGTAAATATTTTTTCGTTCTCACCCGTTAGTTTCCACCACCTAATCCTTGGTTCCTTATCTATATTTTTCTTTTTGTGCACCTTCTTTTTCCTACATAAGATCTCCATAATCATTAACCTATGTTGTGTTATCACAGTCTCACCCGGGATTATCTTATAGTCCTTACACCTCTTTAAACCTCTTCTCTTCCACATAACATAATTAATTTGTGAATTGTTCTCTCTACTCTTATAGGTTATATAATTATTTTTTCTCTTCCTAAAATAAGTATTTACAATTGTTAATTCATACACTAATAAAAAGTCCATTATTCTCCAGCCTCATTCTTTTCTTTTAACCCATATTCTTCATGCACTCTATCATAATCTATTGTATCCCTGCCTATATGTCCATTCATATGTCATATGTCCACCTATTACAATATTTTCAATTTTTTGTTTTCCTGGCATTATTTTATCCATCTCATACCAGAACTCTCCTTTCTGGCTTTCCTTACATCCCCCTTGTGGAGCATATGCACTTACTATATACAATACCTACCTTATCCTCTAATATTACTCTCACTACAATTACCCTATCACTTTTCATAATCACCTTTACCACTTTTCCTTCCATTTCTTCATTTTAAATCATTCTTATACCATTCCTTGTACTAGTTCTTCCTGAGTATTTTATACTTCACAAATTTCCCTTGCTTTCTCCACTTTTCCATTTTGTTTTTTGCACACAACAACAAATATTCACATTCCTCCTCCTCAGAATTTCTGCCAACTCCATGCTCTTGCCTGTTAATATTCCTACATTTCACGTATCTACTCTCACTTTAAACTTATCCCGCGTACTCAGTCTCGAATCTAACTCAAAATACTTTGGTGCTTTTCATAAACCGTCGACATCACGGCCGTTGGGTAGACTCGTGCATATAACTGATGGAATGACTACCGCAGCTGCTGTTAGGCTGGTCCTGGTCATCTCATCTTTTAGGTTATCTCCACACCCATGTACGTAATTTCCTTTCACTTATTTTTATCGCGAACATCTGAGATAGGAAAACTCGCCTATATTCTTTAAAGAACTCCTCATACTTTTTTGACAAGTTTTACGTCGGCTGTCGACCTGATGTAACCTCAGTCGACTTCTAAGATAAGCATTAGGTAACGGTGGAGGTTAGTATCATAATAATTTAGTAATATTATATTTGTTTTCTATTATATCTATTTATAATAATAAAACGATAATACACACTTTTCAAATTGTAATTATTATAATCAGTTCATTTTCGACATAATATATTTAGTTTAGTATTTTATATTATCTAAAAATATACCTACATTTCTCCAAAGAAATATACAGAAAACATGTAACTAAAATAAAAAATATGTCAAATTTTGATTCAAAATACACAAAAAATTTGACATAAAAAATAATATGAAAAATGATTAAAATTTAAAAATTATTTCTTTATAAAAGTTAATATTTCCTAAACTTGTTTAAGTAGATAGGTATAAAATATATTAAAATACAATTACTGAATGATTTTGCTAATATAAACGTGTTATTTTGATTATACCATAAAAAGTTAAAAGTCATTGTATAAACTTTAAACAATGTTTTATTTTAAAGTATATTGTTTAAAACAAAATGTTTTAAATATAATAATTTTGATTCCATAATCTATTTATATAAAACAATTTTAAATTGTTAACTTTTTTGTTTATGAGAGTGACTATCCATCAACTTTTTGAGTATTTTTGTTTTTACATTGTGAATAATCTTTAAAAAAATTTTATGTTTTGACCGAACAAATGTTTTAAATTGATCACGTGATTTGTGATGGTGTGTGAACTGTAGGTAGTTTTATTAACGATACCCCGTATAGACCCTTCAAGACATAAAGAAAATAAACCAGAAAATTCAATTACATGGATGAAAAACAGGTGATGTTTTCTCACTGGTAACACAAACGGTTAAAAAAACTCGTAAAACCATAAAACAATCTACGATTAGCATATATGTAAAAAAAAATAGTCTTATAGGCGTATGCCACATAAATTCCCAGGAAACCATTTTTTAAAATGGGTTGTTTCATTGCTTGCCTATGGTTATTGAAAGTTGAGCTTATACAACGCTTACCTATGTGTTATAAGACGAATTCTAAGTTCTATTGAAATTTGAAAAAAAACTTTCTCAAAACAAACTTTCGAAACAATCTCGCATGTTGTCGCGTGAGTGGAATTGTAAAAATCGTTTTAGTGTTTTGTTGAAATCAGACTTTACTCGGCTTAATTTTAAATTTATTATAAAATATATTCCACCACAAAACTTATCGACCTGTGCTCAAAACTTTGTTAAGTTTTTATAATCTGAAAAAACGTGTTACATCTATCAAAATTGGAATAGTTTGGATGACTATAGATGTCGCGGTAAAATCTATTTTTCGTGTAGGTAAATTAAATAATTATTTAAAGAATTTAATGATAATAAACAACAATAATAATTTATAATAAGAATAGATACCTATCAGTATGAATAATATCTAATAATATTAATCATGATTACAAAACGAATAAATATTTTATACCGTAACATTTGTTGACATTCATTTTTAGTGAGTTCCGTGGTTTTTTAGATTTCGAGATCAATAAATCAGACGGTAGGATGAATTAAAAATAAAATTAGATAACATCTGAAATCTGGTTTTGATAACCAAAAATAGGTTTTAAATTCCACTCGACAATAATTACATACATTTTATATTGCATTTAAAAATTTAAAATGTATTTAAAAAAAAAATGAGTAGCGACAGTAAGATTTAGAATCGATAATATGGCTCAAGAGTTCTTAATTTATTAGAAACATAGTAAATGGTAAATGGTTACGAAGCCGTAATTCAAATTTCGAAGCTGCTGGTTAGGTTAGGTCAGAATATTTAGGTAACATTATCCATTATAGTATACTAATAGTATGGATTTTGTAACTCTATAAAACTACAAATACAAGCATTTTAAATAGATTTATAATTTTTAAAGCATTAAAAATCGGAAATAAAAGGTATAGACAATACAATAATACATTTTATTTTTCTTAAATTTCATGAAATCTTAGATATAATAATTATATTATATATTATACTTGACAAAAAATAAAAATAAATATATATTCGACAACCGAATTCTATATAATAAGAATCGTTTTTTCCGTGGGTTATTTAGAAGCTTAGCTTCTTTGGAAGAGAAAAGAAAATGTTGTATTTTATAATATAATATGTAAGTAATATAAATGTATAATATTATATTTAGTAAAAATATTTAAATTTGGTAAAAAAAATTTATATATATAAATAAAAAAAAAAACAATGGATAAGTCAAATGTATTATATTATTCAACACAATGGTTTTATATTTACTACGAGTTTTAAATAAAAGGTATTAGGTAATAAAATAAAATAAAATATATAATAAATGTAATAATATTGTGTTTTAATATTAGGTCGATGGTTTTTTTCTGAAACCGGTAAACATATATACCTAAATAAAAACATAATATTCTTGGCATTGATTTTTTTTTTGTAGATACATGTAAAATTGTATAAACTAATAAGTATGGACATTTTTTAAAATTTTTTTATATAATAATTAAATTAGATTAAAAGAAAAATAATAATACATATATATATATATATATATATATATAAAAAATGAAATATGATACTTATACCTACGTAATTGATCTATACATACCTACATCTGAAGTTAAATAATATAAATTAATACACACCACGTAAATACGTAAAATATCGATTTAATTATTAATTGTAGCATTTATTAAAATAATTAGAGTAAAAATTAAAATAATTTATAATCTCAAGTTGTCTGAGAAAAACTCTTAATAATAAATAAAATAAAAAAACACTGAAAACAATATTACAAATTTTACGAGTGATAAAGCATTATGATGGACATTCGTATCATTCATTTGAAATACAAAAATGTAATAATTATTTTATATTTATAAACTTATATTTTATATATTTTCGTCATGAAAAACAAAACACTTTTTTTTTATTGAGTAAATATGAAGGAGCTTATTGTCAGTTTAAAACCTTTCTAGTTGAGATGACTTTAGGCTATACGAACGTTGTTATGTTCAACAAACATTAGACTGTTTCCAGGTAGTTGTTTTATTTATAATTCATTAAATTTGCTTCAGAGGATTTATGAAATATATATAAAAAAAAGGTATTGTGTGTGTTGCAAGAAATACGAAAATATGTATATAGATTAATATTCCATTGAAACAATAATTTCGTATATAATTCGACATCTGAGAATGAAAATGTTCAATTATGTTTTGAAATTCATTGCTCAAAAAATACATTTTAAATTTTCCATTTTGTTTTTATATTTCTGATGGTTTAATAGCTACTTATATAAAAATAAAGTATCATTAACCTCATTTTTGTTGTGTTTCGAACATTTTTGTCAATTAAATAAAAATATGATTAGTATGTGATAGAAAAAAATAATGGTTTTATGATGTTGATTTAAGAGTTAGGACCTTTATGATCAATTCCGTTACTAAGTGTTACAAAAATCACACTGTATGTAACGGTATAGCTATAGCGTTATGGCACCAAAGTCCGATGAATAGTTGACTTTTCGATAAGTTGCATTTAACATGAGAACTTCTTTGATGTTTCCTTTTTTTTTTTTTTTTTTTTTTTTTTTTTTTTTTTTAATTAGGTTTATTTTAATTCTTTTGTATTATACCTGAATATTGTTTTCGTTTTAGTTTAGTTTTTACCTTCTGTTTTTATAATTAATTAAAAATATATTAAAATATTTCGTTATAAAAATTTACAATAACTATCTTCAATACCCTTCTTCTTTTTCTTCGCCCTCTCTCCAAACTATCCCAACAGATCCTAAATACTTGAACCTCCCGACCTCACTCACTAGATCCCTACTCAAATTTATTACTCGCCTTTCTCTATTTGGTCTATGTTCCTTTTTTCTCCAGAATCATACTCTATACATTTTGTTTTATCGCTACTATTTACTAGGTACCTAATTCTTAATCCCTTCCCCTCGAGAGCTCCTTTCCACTTTTCCAGTCTATCATTGACTTCCTCAAAACTCTATCCAACCAACGCTGCATCAACTGCATACAGCATGCACTATGGTACCTTGCCCTATATGTTTTCGTTTCGTTTTCTATTATATTATTCATTATCAGCGAAAATAAATAATGACTCAAAGCCGAATCCCGGTGCACTCTTACTCTTGCCGTAAAATCCTCAGTTTCCCCATACAAAATCCTTATTCTTGTAGTTGCCTCGTTGGGGACGTGAAGAGGGATTCAGTCACCGAACGAATATCATTTTTTTTTTTTTGATTGCTGATTCAGTTTATTTATATTAGGACATGAAGTGTAAATTCATATAACATAAGACGTTTTTATAAAAGCGGGAACACGCGTGTTCACAAAAAGCAAGGAGCTGTCAGCACACCGTCGCAACGAGAACTAAACCCGAGCACGGCCGTGCCGCATACACTCACACGGGAACACACGATATCTATCGCGTTATCGGTTATCCGATCAATCGTCAATCGTTATCAGTTGGTGTACCGAACACGCCCCTTCATATATGTTCTCATTTACATTCACGCACACCTTGCACACATTTTCTCTTATTTTCTCTGTATCTATATTATTGGTATGTTGGTACCTTACAACTCTTCCTTCATGCCTCAAGAATTATCCTTTCAACCAGTATTTTATCAAAGAAATTTGTCAGCCAACATATACCCAAGCTCCCCAATGTTTTCCATACTTCTACTGGTACACCGTCCGGTCTCACCGTTTTCTTAATTTTCATTTTTCTAACTGCACTGCACACTTGTTCTTCTCATATTAAATTCACCATCGCACTCAACTCAACAAATTTAAACGTAAAAATGGATTATCGTTATATTACAATATGTACCTTTATTAGTCATTAACTTATCACAACTGTTAAATTAGTCATACTAAAATATAAATAAGTTATAATGATAATTGACCGAATTATCATTAAAAAATCAACATATAAAATATTATAAAGTATGAGGTGGCCGTAAGGTAGGTACTTACTTACGTGGTTGAATTTGAGTTTATAACTACGCGTGTAAGTTTATATTTAGGTTATTATTAATTTATCAATCGTATTTACAGAAAATTTAGTCTCTTAGATATAATAATATTTTGGTATAACGAAAATAAATTGGCTTAAGTCTAAGGGAATTGGAAGTGGTAATTTGTTAAAGGGTTGTGTATAGGAAATTATTTGATTTATTTGTGTTACGCAGTTTGTTTGTGCGAGTAATATTTGGTCTTTAGTGTATGTAAATACGTTCGACATAATAATAATGGTGTGTACAGGCACATGTCAACAAATACGGCTACTGAAATTTGAAATCCCACTAAATCCTATTTTCAATATACCGATGGACCTAGTGTTGTGATAAAGATTCTAAAAACTGATCTGAATTCGACGTGAAATCTTCTATAGACTACATTAACAAAATTTTAGGAGGACTTAAGAAAAAAAAATTAAAAATGTGGGAAAGTTAATCTAAAGTAGATTTCACAAAAAATTCAGATCAGCTATCAGAATCCTTTTCTCATCAATACATTCTTTGGTAGGTTGGAAATATAAATAATCTAAATTGCTATGTTACTGTGTGATAGATAGAGATAGTCAAGTACCGCTTCTAATCCCCTTAAACATGTTTTGGGTGAAAGTTATAGTGAGTTGTCTATGTTGAAAAATCAAAAAACCTATATAAAGTAGGTAATAAATCTTTTGTAGAACATGCCAAAGGGAAAAACAAATCGAATGCGGTATAAACATAATATGTATACACCCACATATCTGAATATAATTTTATATATTATAATATCTAAGTCAGATTCTAATGCAAAATACGTTTCTTAGTGGGTGGTCTAGGGCAATATTTTCCAAATATAAAATTCAATTCATACTTCAGATAATTTAAAAATTAAACTTTGATTTTGAATTTTTTAAAACTTTGGGGTTTTAAATCATTTTTGACATTTTAGAGCACTTTTTCATTTTCAAAGCATTTATATATATATATATATATATTTTATGCTTGGAGTATGAAATAATAAATATAATGAATACATTTTGGCGTAGAATAAAAAGTCTTAAAATATATATTAAAAAATTAAAAATATTTATATTGTTCAAATGTTATTGTTAAATCAGTCATTTTTACTATAATCGTTTGTAATATAGTAGGTATATTGATAACTTTATATACGATATTTTATAAATACGCAATTATGTCAAATAACTAATTTTAAATTATTTAAAAAAAAATATTACACAAAACTGCTCAGAGTTAGTTTTGTTAAATTTAAATACATTTTTAAAGATTTTTGAGTATTTTTAATTCATTTTTTAATATTGTGGCATTTTTTGAAGGCATTAAAAGGTATTTTTAGAACATTTTTCTTATTTTTTAGGGCATGAACGTCCGTGTCCTAAATTAATATCTATATATAAACAAAAATATATTTATTTAAAATTCAATAATAATATTGATGGTCAAGTGCACAATTGCGGTAAGTGATATTTTAGACTAAAATGAGTTAAGTATTACTGAGTAAAATTCCCCATATTTTTTTGGCATGTGTACAAATGTTGTATGTGTACAGTTAATGATTATTAGTCTAATATATAACGATTTTGTTTGGAATAAAAATAAAGGTTAAAGAAATGTCTTACTAACTTTTAAATTTAACAATTTGAGTTCTATTTGATATAAACTATAAAGGAATTTATTCAGTACAAAAAAAGATTTGCAAAATCAATTTTTTCAGCTTTAGAATTTTGGTCTAATGTATCGAATCCCTTTTAAAAATTTGTATGAATATAACATCAAACAGTTTATCATTGTTTGAGAAGGATTCTAAAATATATTGTTTGAAATTGATTTAATTTGCAACTGAAGATTTATTATTTTGAAAGCCATGTTGTTGTTGAACTAAAATATTTTTGATAAGAGGTGAAAAATAATTTGTTAGCTTATATTATATTTATAGTAACATTTAGATTAGTTTCATATTTCACCGTAGAATATTTTTTCTGCGGGTTATTTTAAATATTAACCAATTATTTAAATTTGTATTATTTTTCAATTCTAAAAACGTTTTATGTTATCAATGTTTGTTTTGCTTTGTTTTGTTTGGCGGAATCAAGCCTTTATTAAAGTGCCAGGACTACTTCCTATATCTCTGCGTGAGGTTGTGAAATGAATATTTAGTGTACTTAGTTTGTTATTTATGATATATATATATATATATTTATTTATTGTGTGTTGTCGAATTTAGTTGATTTTTTGTCGTCCGTATTTGGGGAATGTGCTCTACCAAGTTGCTGAAGATGTGGGAATCTTGAATCTTGTAAAGTGCTGATTTGGTGGCTTGTTTAGCGGATTCATATGTGGTGGGAATGCAGAAGGAATGTAGTATTGAGCAATTACGCGTCAAGTAGTGAGCTTCAGTGATTGTTCTTATTGCAATATTCTGGATGGCTACTATTTTTGTCCAATTAGTTTTGGAAATGAGAGGACCCCAGGCTTCTATTGTGTAAAGTATGATTGGCTTGATATATTTTTATATTTTTGAAAATTGAAATTTTCGATTCCTTCGGGTTGGGATATCTTCTATTTAGTACAGTGTATAGTGCAGCCCTTCCATCTTTGGTTCTGTTTACCATTTCAGCTACTTGGATGTTCATGGATAGACACCGGTCTAGTGGGATGCCGAGGTATTTCGTATTGAATGACCCGTCTATGTTTATTCCGTTGATTATGAGTTTTGGGAGTGTGCTGTATTGTTTCGTGCCGAAAACTATAGCTTTTGTTTTAGTTGTGTTTAGTCAGAATTTCCATTTATTGAGTCATTATGTAGTATGATTTATTTGTTTTTGATGGCGAAGTTCATCAAAAACTACCATCACTTATGGTATGACAGGTATGTCATTTATGTGTGCAGTATATAGTAGTGAATATAATGATGATCCTTGGGGAACACATGCTTCAATTGTTTGGATGCTGGAGAGTTGATTAGCAACCTTAATTTTAAAAGTGCGGTCTGTTAGGAAAGAGCGAATAAGTTAGATACGGTGAAGTGATGTATTGTAGTTATAGTCTGAGTTTGTGAAACAGCCCCTCGTGCCAAACCCTGTTGAAGGCTTTGGCCATATCCAAGAAGACCGCTGCTATTTGATTACCATTATTGTAGTTGAGCGTTAGGTTGTCAACTAACTCTACAAGTTGAGTGTTTGTGGAGTGCTCTAGTCTGTATGCATGTTGTTCTGACATGAGTATAATATATTTTCGAAGTCTTGGAAGAATTGTTTTTTCTAATATTTTGGATAAGGTGACAAGAAGTGAGATGCGTCTACAGTTCTCCAGATGTAAATGGCTTTTTTTGGGTTTAGGTATCATTACGATAGTGTCGTTTTTCCAAGCTTTTGGGAAGTACGATGTTTTACTTATAATCTATAGTATGATGTAAATATTTTTGCTAGTAGAATAATTGCATATTTGGGGAGATGATTGAGGGCCGTGTTGGTGATACTATCGTGTCCAGCTGCTTTCCGACAGGAGAGTTTTTTGATTTTATCCCACACCACTTTAGAAGTGACGTAGTCTAATGAAATATTCCTATCATTGAGTATTTGCTGTATAGAGACTTGGAATTCTTGAAGTCTGTGGCCAGGATTGTTAGTGAGTTGCGGCTTTAGTAGTATTTACAAATAGTTCTGACTTATATAGGTTATCATAAATACTTTTCCCACTTAAGGAGCGAAGTGGGGTAGTAGTGGAGACTTGTATAAGAGCCAACGATTCAGTTTGTAAATAGATTTATCGCTGAATTTTAAGTTTGCTGCGAAGTTGTCACACTTAGTTTGTCTATGCTCCGCGAGAAGGTTCCTCACGTAAACTATTTGAACATTTAGCATTCTTTTTATACCAGGGTCAAGTGTTCATTGCAAATCTTTTCGTAGATTTGTTTGTTTATGAACATATTTTAAAATTTAATTTAAAGTGATTATAATACTACATTTATACATATTATGTTAAATAATTTTTTTAAATTTAAATTTTTCTTGAATACCAATTGTTTAATGATTAGATGATAAGAAAAAATTTAATATATGATATCAAGTTTATAGTTTACAAAAAAACCACACCATAATAATATATAGTTTGTGCTCAGAAAGTTGTAAAAATGTAAAAAATATAATAAAACATGATTACTATTAATTTAAAACAACGTTATTTATTTATTTATGTTATTTATTAGTTTATTACTATACAAAACATAATTAAACAACTTTATTATTAATAAAAAAAAAAAAAAAAAGAAGAAGCATGTTTAATGATTAGATGATAAGAAAAAATGTAATATAATATGATATCAAGTACATAGGTTACAAAAAACCATACCATAATAATAATATATATGTAGTGTGTGCTCAGAAAGTTGTTAAAATGTAAAAAATATAATAAAACATGATTACTATTAATTTAAAACAATGTTATTTATTAGTTTATTACTATATAAAACATAATTAAACATGGCGCAGTCGGGCTAAAGAACTTTAAAGAATAAATTAATTATCAGCAAAAAGAAGATAAATTAATAATTAATTTATATAAAATAATTATTGTCAAGATGAATTCGTTCAATAAACCAGGACCGTTAGTGTTAAGTGGCAAT
>JAIPRL010011254.1:0-13893 GCA_025469235.1 Pemphigus obesinymphae
CGTATTTTCGTCATTTTGTGGTATAAAAAAAAATTGTGACTACAGATTTTCAAGATTTTTTGAATTTAGTTAGAGTTAAGTATATTTAACACTGTATAAAATTTTCAGAACATAAAACCGAAAATTATCCCTTTTAGGACTTAAAAACCTCGAAAACTAAAAATGTCTATAAATAGCCCAAAATTTCAAAAAAATTTCAAAAAACTTAATCAACGTAAATATATTACTAAATTAAATATTCGGTAAATATTTCAAGATTATAAAGTCATTATTTTCGAAATTACGACGAAATTAAAATTCTCGATTTTACAAAATCGTATTTTTCGTAATTTGTTGGTAGTTTTTGCTTACGCATTAAAAAACTATTATGAAAATCGAAAAATGGCCTCTTAAAAGTACCAACTATATGCAATTTGCTACCGGGTACCAGGTATGAGTGTAAAGATCGGAGCATTCCTTCTGGTAGAAAAAGTGTTTACAGAAAAAAAAATAAAAAAAAAAATAAAAAAAAATAAACATCATTGTAAAACCATAAGCTTCCTCGCTACGTTCAGAATCTAAAACAATAATTATTATTATTAGTTCATAATTCAGGACACAAGTCACAGTTTAAATATAAAAAAAAATGTTGAGATTGTAAATGTATAAAGTTTCATGAAAGTGTATAAATATAAACATTACTTTATATTATTCCCATTCAAACTTAAATAAATTATGCGTTATTGTAATTATAAAACTATTACTCAGATTTAATACGAACCATTGAGAAGACCCTATACACACTCCAGTGGTGAATTTAACCCCATCTTCTATACCACCTTCTAAACTAATTAATCTATTTAAAAAATGAAATTTCAATATTTGAAGTTAATTTTCAAGCTTAAAATGAGAAGTTTGTACTCGAAATTCAAAAACTCGTTTTTTAATCCCTATAAAAAAAAATACATTGATCGAACTATTTTCACATCAAAATTTATTATGTATATTTGGTACCGATCGATATTTTTTAATATTTTTTAGTGTTTTTAGAAAATATATTAATAATTAAAGCGTATGTTCTATGAAACTGCAATGCATCTATATAATTTTTTCATTATTCTATGAACTATAATATAGGTAATTTATACTTGTAATTTGTTTTAATTGAATTATGTATGCTTTGAAGTTGTTTAAATTTCAGTAGAGAGGCATATACTTCATGTCTTCCCCGTGGAATCATAATTATAAATCCACCCTGTCTGCATTACACCAACTTTAATGCTATTATACCACATTCGCCTTCTCCGCAAGTATACAGTTTCTCTATTAATTATAGCAACAAATTTTAAACAAAATATGAAAAACACGAACATTTTTACTATACTTAAGAGTACAGTTTTAATAACTAAAATTTTTTTTGAAAATTTTAAAAATTTAAAATTTCTAATCATGACCTAAATGACCTAGATAAAATTCTTACAACGAAATATACGACGTCCTCTTGATATACATAAATATTATATTTTATAGCATTAAATAGATTGAATGTAAAAACAATTTTACTACCTATTAGATATACCTATTTATTTTATATGAAAAATGCATAATAAAACTAAAATTTATCGAGTTATAAGCACATATTTTTCCGGCGGCGTGATTAACTCGAATAGTACGCGTAGTACGTAGGTACATAATAAAAAAAAATTAATGATAACTACATTAAAATATTACGATTTAAAGTAATACATATATGTAACGATATATATATTATCCATGATAAATGTTATTCATTACATAATATTATTACAGGAGCGTACGCAGAGGGGGAGGCTAAGGGGCTGAAGCGCCTCACATTGTCAGTATAATTCTATTTTTTTTATATTTCATATTATCAATGTTATATATTATCTAAATATAGGAGGGTCTAAATATATTGAAAACCAATATCATTAATATAATGATATTTACATGAATAATTATTATATTATTTACCATCTTTAGAAACAAAATCGCTTAGTTTACAGATAAAAGACTGTTAGTAATGGGGAGGAGGAGTTGCAAAGTCGGTGCACTATTTTGGTAAAAATAAATAATAGGTACTTATTAAAAATATTTAATTTTAATTTTTAACTTTTCAAAAGGTTTAGCCTTAAATGCAAAAGAATATTTTGCATCACATGGAAAATATGTTATCATTAAGTGTCGATTAAAACGAGTGACAAAATAATATAATTTTTAAATTCTTTTTATATTCATACATTTTTCCTAATTTTGTAATCGTAATTTATAAAAAAAAAAAACTGTACAGTAAATGGTGGTTTCTATTTTTGGATTATTTTAAGATATTTATTTGAAAATTTAAAATATTTAAGTTTAATATGTAGACATAAGTATACCTGACAAAAAATTTAACAGTCTCTGACAGAAATACTACATAAAAAAAAAAAAAACTATAGAATAGGTCATGAAGTTGTTTAATATAATATTAATACATTGATTACCAAATCAGGTAGGTATACCTACTTTTAGGTTTTAATTTATACATTTTCTTTAAATTTTAAAACTGATAATTCCTTAGTTTGGTAATAAATGATAAAAGTACCGAAGAACTAGAGCATAGTAATAATAATACAGTTCATTGAGTTTTGATTACTACAAATCTCCAATCTCATTTATAAAACCAATTTAAATCGTAAATACATTAAGTGGAGGTTGAAATATACATTTGAAATATAATAATGTTATAAATGTATTAAAAAATACAAAAAAAAAAACACGTACTTTGTGATTATTTTAAAGTGTTTAAAACCAATATTTTCGGATTTTTGAGGAAACAACCATTATTTTAACCACTATTTTTCATTATTTTTCGGTGGTTTTTTTCTGATGCGTTTTTAAAAAATCAACAAATTACCTCTTCAAATTACCATGCTGACAAAACTGTACACCAAAAAATGGGTACGCATTAAAAAATGAGATCATGACGTCAATCTCAATTAATATTAGTAAAACGAGAAAATATTTTGCACTGCTCAGAACCTAAAATTTATAGCTATTATAATTTTAGGCCATTATTATTAATTTTTTAAGTCATCAAACTCTATTCCCAATTATTATTGTTTAAAAAAAGTTTTATGTACAAAAATTAATTTTTGGTATTTAAGTTTCCAAAATTTATATTTGTTGGTTCTTTTTCTTCTTGGCCTGGATCCCTCTCCGTAAATAAGTCAATATATATATATATATATATATATATATATATATTATATATATATATATTTTTAACAGTATTCTATAATAACACTAAAAAAGCACCATTTTTACCCTTTCCTAAATTTTTTCCCTAATCTTGTGTCTATTGATTACTAATTTATTTTCAAGCCAACCCCCCCCCCATTGAAAAATCCTGAAGACGCCACTGTATTATTATATAATGCCATATCATTATTATAAAAGTAATTTAATTGTTTTCCAAATACGCACAAATTATTATTATTTTCATATGTATTAAAAATTATTTTTTAATATACCAGAAACTATCGTTAAATAATTCTTCATATATAAAATCGAACTTCACCTTAATCAAAAATATTACCAATATCCATATGTGAACAATGAGCGTTCAATACTTACAGTTAAAATGTTTTAATATATCTTTTTAAATTTTTTCACTCGACCATTTTTTTTTTGCCATAACCATGACTAGGTATTTTACATTTTCATTGGGTGTTTATTAAATTTTCATTTTTCCCACTTGTTTTATTTTTTATGAAGTTCTTATCGATTTTTTTTATATTTTACATAGACTGAATAAATATGTACAATAGATATAAAATTGTGATGGATATATAAGACAATATAATATATATTTTATTTTCATTAATACACTGTAAATAATATATTTTCACGAGATTTTTCGACAATTTGTCGTATAATTTGTAACTACACTTTTTATTTTTATTTATTTGGCGAATAATTTTTTATTTTATTTTTTTTTTATAATTCTAATATGTATATTAATTTTTTTTTTAATTTATAAAATTATGAATTTTGAGTGTATATTTTGAAATTTAACATGAAAACAATATTATTTGGGATGTTGAACAACTACCAAAATTTCTCACGTATATATATAAAGTATTTTTGACTTTGAGTTCAACGTTTTATAACCAACTTTTCTCTATTTTAAGTTGTATTTTTAGTTTAAGTTGTATACATTATATATAAATAGGAATTACAACTCCAGAGTTTCTAATGGTTTTTAATATAAACTTCACATGCTCAAATAACAGTGAATGGGCAGTCGGTAAATAATAAATCTTTAAGTAATTCACCTTGAGTAAATATTCCGGTATTTACCTGAGAATATATATTAAACTTTCGAAAATTAGCAAGTTTTCTGTATTTTTTACTTGTCATAAATAAACAAATATTTTCACTGTTTAATTCGGTTAAAATAGTTACATAAAGTATATTATTATAAATGTATTTTTGTATACTTACATTTTTTTTTTTATAATATTGCCAAATATTTGTACGTATTGTAAATTAAAATTTTCTATAATTTAAATATACCTATAGCTATAAAAAAATATATAAAATAACCCTAATGTAAAAAAATTAAATTAAAAACAAAGATTTTCGGTGGTAGGGATTGGGTAGGATTAATTCTCAAAAAAACTACCTCACAACCCTACCATGCACCAATATACATTAATATACAATGTACATAAATAATAATAAAACAATTAAAAAAATATACATAAAAAAATACCCAGTATTTACTCTAGATGATATTTCTTATTTGTACCCGTTGGGGTATTGACCGACTGAACAATGAAGAAAAAGAACACTGTTGTTTAACTATATAACCTACAGCTATATTGTTCAACCCGTTGGGAATAAAAAAAAAATTATTCAAAAAAATAAAATATATTCAAATCTCAAAGTTAAATAAGATATAAAACAAATATTACAGATATACCCCGAAATCAGTCAAAATTAGTACATCAAACGATTTAAATTATTAATATTGACCATAGCCGGCTAATTTCTGCAACATTAATAAAATATACACCCGATAAATTTTCTGATAATTTAAAACTTGGAGCTTAAATCCATATATATTTTACACCAATATATCGATACAAGAAATCTGTACATTTGATCCCCAGTTTTTAAATTCTGAAGATATTGAGATGTTTTAAAGAGCTTAACTTCCCAAAATACCCTTCCCTTCTATGTATCTTTCAACAAAAAAATTTAAATATGGTGTTATTGAACCTGTGAATATAAACAATATACATATAATATTATAATGCAATTTATATTTTTTTAATTTAAAATCAAAAATAAGTCATTAAATACGAATTTAGATTTTATATTATTTTCCGATTTATATTAATTTTCTGTTATTCTCGGGAAATTTCATGCTAAAAATAAACTCCAGAGAAAATCAAAAAATAACCTCTTTGTAAGGTAGCTCACTTTGAATGTGTTTACTATTAGAACACATATTGATACAAAAACTCCTACTCGATTCCTTCTAATCGAAGAGGTGTTTTTATATTCTAATATAATCCTATTATATTATGAAATAAATTATTGCTTTAAAACAACAGATACTATTTAATTTTGTCATTGAATTTAACTTATAAAATAACAACTGATGAAGATCAAAATATTATCGAGAATAATTTTAATGGTAGGACCCGAAATTAAACCAGCACACTAAAATCGGTTAACACGAAGAACAATCAAAATGAGAAACCAGACGAAAATATCTACATCACAGTTCGAATAAAATCCAAATATAAAACCAAACCAAAAAAAACGTACAATAAATTCAATATAATTTTTATTATACCACATCTTCATGAAAACTAAATTTCTTGACTATTAAAACTAAATATTTCCAAATAAAAAATTATTTGTAAAACTGTTTACTAAGACAAAAACTAAAACAAAATCCAGTTTTCTAAGGCTCAAAATCGTTACATTAAACCAAAGATCGTATTACTATAACTGAAACCATAACCTATAACGAAATAGATAAAGAAAATTGATACGGTTCCAATCCTTGTATATTTTACTAGTCAAAACTGAATTAATCAAATTATATTAGGTAAAAAAAAATATTCGCCTTTTAATTTAAAATAGTATATTATTTTATGTCAGTTGAAATTCTTATATATACATATATACCATAGGTACTAAATAAATAAATATTTTTCATTTCTAAAGAGAAAATCAATAACTTAATAAATTCAGATTAGACATTACTCAAGCCGTTAAATTACAAACGGTTAAAATTAATTATTCTTCACATAACTAAAAAACTTTCGAAAAAAATAATTCTATTTAACTTTTTTTTTAATTTTCCCATTGCCTCGTAGTAGCGTATATATTCTTTAAAGCTTATTTCATTTTCAAAATATTCCTTTAATTTACAACCATCATTCGCAGGTGTCGTATTGGTCATTTTTAATTCTTGATCTAAAATCGAAATATAATAATTAATTTTTAACTCGAACTATTTGAGCAATTTTAGGTAGGTACCTACTGAAGTTTTAATTCTGTTTAATTTAAGATGCCCGTACCAATATCATAACAATATTTAATAAAATAATACATTTTTAGTACGTCCAATATTAATTTGAACAATTAAGAAATGAATTAAGTAAGAATTTCAAAATATAAAAGTGATAGGTATATGTAGTTTTTTCATAATAGATATTAATTCAATATTACTATAATTAAATATTTATTATAATTTAGAAGCTTATGTGCTGTTTGTGTACTTAAATGTTTTATAATATATTTACTGTCACCTGTTGGTAAATAATAAATATTAAATAAACATGTAAATAAGATCAATTTACATATTAAAACTAGCCACGTTTACAGAAATATACATACATTAATTTTGACCTTTATTTCTTATCAAAGCTAATTTTTGTTTAGGGTATATTACCATTTTAGGATTATTTTATTTTCCAAAAACATCACATAATAACAGAATTCTATCTATCCAATGATTCTATAGATTATATGCACTGAAAAACATCACAAGTTTTTATAATACAAAAATAAAAATAAAAACCATGTCATTTAACATGTAAAGTATTAAAAATGATTTTTGTTTAAAAATGTTAATGAAATTAATTCATATTTGTACATATTTACGTCAATTTCCATACAGCATTAACATAATCTATACAACCTCGTCGTGAAGTATTTACGAAATATTTTTTCTAAAAAATGACTTTATAATTATCAATAAATATTTTTTAAATATTATTGATTTTCCAAATGTTGTGTGAATTATTTTAAAATGCCTGTTAATTTTGGAGGGGAGGTTAAATATTTTAGTGCATATTCCTGCACACGCCCTTTCTCCAAAATAAATATATCCTAGGCGATATGTGAACATACATATTATTATTGCGGGATTAAAATAAAATAAAATGACTTTATACAATGCGAACGAATGTGTACATATATTTAATTTGGCTATGTACAATTCCCCAAGTGACGTATCGCCAATTAATTTCGTTTGAATTATTGCGACGTCTTTTACAACGATGTTTTGTTATATTACCTCTTCCGTTTCAGTATAAATTACATTGACGAACGAGAATATATAAAATGTAACGGTGTTGAATATTTTAATTAATATAGATCTACTATACTATACTATATTACTATGCTGATCAATACTCAAAAACAAAATAAGAAAAAAATATATTAATATTTTCAAAATAAAATATACATCCAGATATCATTGGTGGTAATTGGTCCATCGTCCCTTAGGTCCTCATGCAGGACAGTGTATATAATTATTATTATTTGAAATCATTGCATTCGAGAAAAGTTCGGTAAGTATAATATAATTTTAAAAAATATCAAGTAACCACGACGACTTTATATAATATTTTATTTTTTCCCCTATATTTATAAAATACTTCCGATAAAAATGGTCGTTTTTCTTTATACTTAGAAAAACTCCTGGGAATATTGAAAAATGCTCTCTTTAAAATACCTGCTAAAACTAATTTCCTATCAAAAAACCCCTTAACTCTAAAAATCTTGGTTAAGTCTTTCTACCGTAAATATGTATGTACACACATAAAATAAACTCATCGTTGTAAAACCAATACAATTTTCTACGCTCAGTATCTAAAATAATGAAAAATTCTCCATATAATATAATATATGTACCTAATAAACATATTTTTATTACCAAAGCACAATCGTAAATGTCAAATTGAAAACATATTACATATTTATTCTCGTGTTTTATGTTATAGAAATTGCAACAGATTCAATTATTATATTTTATAACTCAAGTTCAACGAGAACTTTGAAAAATTGGGTTTCTAAACAAACAAAAAAATGCCAAGAAGTACTTCGTACATTGGGTAGGATAATGATGACAGGGATATATTGAATTTGAAAGCAATGAAAAATCATTTCATTCTAAAAAAAATACTCTGAACGAAGCTTCGGTGAATATATATGACAATTACTGCAGATTATACTAATTATATATATATATATATATGTAGAATAATATTACATAGGTAATATAATGAACAAAAAAAATACAAAAAAAAGAGCAAAAAATTATTTGGAAGCTAAGGGATTCGAATAACAACAAAGTCAGCTTCCACTAAGCCACGTAGAACTGTCGTAAAACATAAAAAAATGTATTTCTTCAACGAATTTATAAAATCGTTAAAATTCTATTTGATACAACTATAAAGCCACATCTTGCCGCCAAATTCTGACTAAACCATTATTTCTAAATCTAATTTTTTTGTTACGTACCTATTATTATGAATTAAATGACTCAAAATTGAAAATTTCTATAAGTAACCCAAAAAAAGATAAAAATTTTCAAAAAATGTTTTGCTTTCATAAAGTTTGTACTTCAGTTTTTGGTAAAAATTTCAAGTTTATAGATTCAATATTTCTCTAAAATTCGAATATGTTTATACCATAATAATACATATTATTGAAAAAAATAAAATAACTATTTAAAATTATTGTATCGACCGTTTAAATTTTTTAGTGTATAACTAGAATGATGTAATTTTAATACTCTGTTGAATTTTTAGGTGTTAAAGCCTAATATTAATAAAATAAATTAAATGACTCAAAACTGAGAATTGCTATATATAGCTTAAAATTGGATTTTAATAAAGCTTTTATCATGTGCTAATATACGTATTTAATAAAAATTTCAAATTTATAGATTTATTATTTCCCCAAAATTTGAACAAATTTCATACCGAAATTCAATGGGTATTCAAAAAAAAATTCAAAAAGTTATTTAAAAATATTAATACGTAGGTTTAAAAATATTATACCTACCGATTTTTAAATATTTTCGTACCTGGAATGCAATATTTTTAACACTCTATACAATTTTCAGGTCTTAGAAACTAAAATTAAGCCGGTTATAAATTAAATTTCTCAAATTTTCATATTGCTATAAATAGCCTAAAAATGAGTAAAAATTTTCGAAAAATGTTTGTATTAATATTCATATATATACGTTTGTGATAAAAAAATTCATGCCTGTAGCACCAATATTTTCGGAGTTATGAAGAATTTTACCACAATCGTGTTTTCCGATTTTTATGTAAATTTTTTGTTAGTTTATTTTACGAATTTATCGAAAAAATTAAAAAGGTGAAAAATTACCTCTTTAAAGTACCAACTAGGTGAAATTCGATACCGGAAACCGGATTAGCTTGTAAGGATCAGAGAAGTCCTTTTGGTAGAAATTTTGCACACGGACATAAAAAAAAATACACATCATTGTAAAACTACAATAAAAACCATTATAATATATTTCCCGCTTCGCTCAAAATATAAAAAATAATATTTATAATGCTACAAAAATATAATTTTAGGATATTTACAAATTCTTTATTGGATTTCACATATTACCACATTCCAAAAAACTGTGTTTGATATGCTTATTAGTTATTGTATACTAGAAACTATTCTATCTGTAGGTAGTGATAGTATTTTATTTTGACATATATTATTAAAAGAGCTGAAAAAAACTCATATAATATTGAAAAATAATGAATTAATATCTATACATACATATTTTTAAATTATATTATAAAAAAAAGTTTTTATGTGCGAACGTTTTTCTATCAGACAATCAGTTCAAAAACAAATATAAAGAGTGATTGGATACTGTAGGAATACCAAATTAAAACCAAATGATCAATATAAATCTAAAAAAATATTACAAACAATTGGATGGGTTTATTATGTTTATGACAAAATAGTAATGGCTGTAAATAAACTTAAACAAAAGCTTTTTAAAAAAACTACAAACATACTTTCGTTTTTTTTTTAAGGAACACGTCCCTGCAATAGATAGAAAATTATGAACGTATGCCAATAATAACCACAGAATCGTTAAAAGACTTATAACGTAGGGCCATACTTTAAAAAATATATATATTAAATTAAAATATTCGCATTCTCCAAATACATTTACTCATTTTTTTAAATATCTACATATTCCTCTAATGATGCATAAAGGACATAAAATGGTTAGAATAAGATTTACTAGTAATTTTAATTTTTAATCTTTAATGTCATATATTATTATTCAGAACGAGTATTTAAAGTTTTTTTTAAGAAGTTTTTGGACAGCTTTTCAAAATAATGCTGAGAAAAAAATCAATCTGCTTCAAAATTCCAATTTGTACAGCCGTTAGAGAGTTCACGGAAGAAAAGTTTATGAAACATATTTTCTATCAAAAAATGAGATGACGGACTTAATAAACTAATAAATAGACAAACGCATTATCACAAAACCATGTCAATAATTATAAAAAAAATTATATATAAGCCGAGTTCATTCTAGATTAAGTATAAGAAGTACCTAACGATAAAAATGAAATTTTTGAACGAATATTATTTTTTTCTAAGAAACGTGATAGACATGAAATTTAAACGTGAGATTATTTTGAGCATAGAATTTTCGTTAAATATTGATATGTTGAAGCTGAAAACTATGAAAATTTTACAGTGTTACAACAATCATGTTAATTATCAATATAACATCAACTAAACTATTTTATTAATCTTAAAAATAAATAATTATTGCAGTATTATAACATTTTTACGGCGTTTGACTTTTTGAATAGGTAGAAAATATGGATTTCCAATGAAAAAAATATAGTAAATAAACTATAAACAATTTACGTAAATTATTATACACTCTTTAGTTAATAATTTTTTGTTTTAAAACAAAAATGTGAAATTATATTTTGTGTTTATTACTTTTGAAATATTTACACACAAAAATGGGTTTTTTAATTATAAAACACATTTTTGTAATACGGTGCATTTTTCAAAGTAAATCTCATTTTTACAAATTAAAATTCCGACATTTTATTCGAACACATGACCACGCACACATATATACTGCACAATATGTAAAGTATTTGAACAATTTACACTAAGTATTCCTAGTTTCCAATTTAACTTTAACAACCCGTCATGTTTAAAAAAGTTTATAATACAATCTGCTACAATGTAAATACAAGAAAATTCTCTGTCTTAGAATAAAAGGGTTTTAATCCTGTATTTTAAATTTATATTTTAAAATACACTTTTCTACATCATCTTATTAGCAAACATTAATATACACACATTTTAAGTAAAAACACGATATTTGTAGTACCGTAATAATAAAGAAAATATTGAATATGGAAAAATATTTTATATCATATAAAATAATAAATATAATTTACTGCCAATTAAATCTCAAAACTCCCCCTTTGGACAATTTAAAATTTCTACCATTCATTTTAAGCCAGCAAACTATAATTTTACTTTTACAACCAAAATACTATATTACTGTAATAATTATATTGCCTATACGACTATACATAATAACACTAACCAATTAATATATTTAATCAAATTTAGATAATATTGCGTTTCACGAAAAACTTGCACTGTCATCAAAATTTGGTCTTCGAGAATGATCAATTCGAAAGAGACACTTAATCTAATTTCAAAAAATGCAACAACATTTAATGGTTTTAATTTTAATATAATCGTGAATTTTATTCCTAAACTGTAATTTTTAAAGTATATTTATTTTATAAAATAATTGCGTGTGTAAAAAGCACATTCATAATAATAAATTAATTAAGTAAAAAATATCAGACTGAAAATGAAAAGATAAGTACTTATGTATAATTGCAGCAAACTGCAATTAAGATGAAAAGATAATTTAAATGGAAAATATAAAGAACAAGGATATCAGGAACAAAAATATGATAAAAGATAAAAAAAAAAAATAGTTTTCGAGGAAAAGTTAAACAACCTGTTGAGATTATAAGGACAATGTAAATAACGTAATTTTCATAAGTTGACGGGTAATTTCCAATTACGTTTAGCAATAACATGATATGAAATAAAAAAATGTATATAACAAAAAAAAACAATTAAATGATTTAAAGAAAATATGCACTTTTATGCTCAAACACCCATTGCAAAAAAATGCAATATGAATTTTTCGTATTTGCATTAATTATAACAATATGAAAAATATTTTTACCGAACTCATTTCCACCTACGAAGTAGCAAAAAAAAAAACATGTAAATGCATTAAATTCACAACCCTGGTGATGAGCAAAAAAGAGTACTGTAAGTCCGCAAAAGACGAATTTTCGTATTACCGTTTAATCCGTGCACATTCCGATTGTTACTACAATCGTGGTATTGTAGGTATTTTACACAAAAACGTGATAACTCGAATAAGTAGCACAGATATCATCATAGAACCAATTAGGTAGTCAGAAATTAATTTTTTCTCTCATAAATAATATGTACCTATATTTTGTATATTATATAACACTTATGTTGTCCAAAGGTCTAAGCGGCAAGCCATCAATTTAGTTAATAGGTCTATAATAATGTATGCATTATTACGTTCTCGTAATAAATTATAAATAATTATCGAATTATAAAACAATATTTATTTCACTAAAACGAGCATGTCGTTACAGTGTTCTCGAAGAAAAAAATGTCTGGTTAATATTCCCCTTTATTTTGAATTAAATTTAAATATAGTCGGAATAACATGCTAATGAAAATGACAGTATAATATATAATCCGAATATACACGGAATTATATAATCAAATTAAAGGTAAATAAAATTTTACTGTTAAGTAAACGAACTTTGTCGTAATTTAAACTATACATTGTGAATTTGTATGTAAAATATATAATTATCTTCACCATACGCCACTTTTTACATATATATATATATTATTATAGAAAATATATAGCATGGTACGTATTATACATTAAATAATAGAGAAAATAGTTTTTAAACATGTTTTAAATTCTATGTAGAAATTATTATTTTTGGAATTATAACAACAAGTATTAACCAAAAATAGGTTGGTTAGTTATTTTTTTTTCTTGACGATCTTAGGGCAATCATTTAACGTAACTAATATTTTACATTATACCATATTACATGAAATATGTACCTAATTATAACATGTTAAATCATTATATTTTTTTGAAAACGATTAAAAAAGTAAAATCAAATTCATAATATCCTTTCCTATATATTTAACTAAATATTTATATTTTGATAAATAATGAGAACATTTTACCTGACTGTTTGTAAATATTGATCACACGTAATCCTTATGTTGGGTTCTTAAATTGGATTTTAACAAATAAAAATTGATTCTCTAGTAGGTATTCAAAATCAAATAAAACAAAACATTTTCCCACTAAAACAATTTATATATTAATTATAATTTATTTATTTATAAGTTTATATTAATTATATATATATATATATATATATATATATATATAATATATATATATATATATATATTTATATT
>JAIPRL010011255.1:0-13891 GCA_025469235.1 Pemphigus obesinymphae
TGAATCAAACAATAATGTAGGTATCTTGGCAGTTAGAAGTTATTTTCTGATTTCTTATTTATGCATGGGTTTTAAAATGACGTGTTGTATTTTTATTTTTACATGTATACACTTTTTCAGGCAGAAGTCCCGAGTAGTTTTTTTCAGCGTAAACAATAACCATCCTTTTTTACCTTTTTACGATATAATAGGTATGTCGACTTTTTTTCCTAATTAGGACATTTTAACTTTTAACTAAGTTAAGTTACTTTTTTTTCAAAGTTAACTTTTTACTTTAAAAGTTAATAAAAAATATACGAGTAACTTTTAACTTAACTTAGCTTATATTATTTTAAATTAACTTAACTTAACGAGTTAAAATATCGTTAACTTGCCCAGCCTTGTATATAAGTGCGCACATTATACGGCGAACGAGTTATAATTATAATATATATCAACAATAGTCACTCGCGGTTATTGCACATTGATTATTTATTCGCATCGAATCAAATCGTAACAACGTTATTGATAAAAATCAACGTATATTGTTATGGAAAATAATATATGGAAAAAAGAAAATGTGACCATGGTGTATCCAATGGAAGAATATATATAGGTAACAAATAGTCATCATCAGATTTTATACTTTACATACCTATACCTATACTTTTATATAATATGTTATTGGTTTGAGAAGGTATGTTTTCTCTAATCTACGTGATAAGTGAACAGGGCCGTCCCGATGAGGAGAGAGGTTTGGGGGGATATTTTTCAACTCTCCAACTTTGGAAAGCAGTCGGCAAAATTAAGTTCAGTCAGCAAATAGTATAGAAAAAGTCGATGTATTTTTCGGAATTTTATTTAAGTCGGCAAACTATAAATTATTATTTGGATTTTAGTCGATAAAGTTGATTACTTTTTTTTTTTTGCTTATATTTTTTGTAAGAGAAATATTATATTATTTTTCTCACATTTTCGTCGTCCTCCCAATCTCAAAAAAAAAAAAATATATATATATATTTATACGGGGACGACCATGTAAGTGAATATCTATGAATATCTATGGGTAAAGGTTCTATCTATGCAAATTTTACATTAATACCTGAGCTGAGCGGGGACCTAGTGGTTTTAGTTTTAGAATGATAATTTTGATGATTATTTTATTCATTTTTTTTTTTTCAATTATTCTGTAAACAATTTTTCGACCAGAAAATTTACATCTAGTTGGTATACATTATAAAGAAGTTAGTGTTAAATTTTCCCAATTGTTTTTTGATGCGTAAGGAAAAACTACCAAAAGAATGACGAAATAACGGCAATGACACGATTTTGTCAAATCATGATTTTTACTTTATCGTAATTTCGAAAATAATCATTTTAAATTTTGAAATTTTCATCTAATTCGTTTTTTAGTATCCACTATATTCAAGTTGATTAAATTTAAACGTTTTTGGCTATTTATATAAATTTCGAGGTTTTAAGTCCTAAAAGAGATAATTTTGGGTTTTAAGACCAGAAAATGTTATACAAAGTTAAATATACGTTACTCTAATTAAACGTAAAAAATTTCAATAAACGTCTGGGTCACGATTTTTAAAGCTATTTTAATTTTTTCGATTAAATTATATAGATTTTGTGATATTTAGAAGTCTAAATAATTGGTAAAATGAAATGAAGTACTTTCACCCTTAATAACACCCAACGAACAAAGTGCTTCACCCCCTGGACTCATTTTTTTCTTATATTGTAAATAACTAATAACTAATCAGTGATTATAAATTCTAACTAAGAGTTGGTGCTATTTTAACAAGTGAAACTTTATATCTAAAATTTGTTATCAATATTTTGTTTCCATATAGGATACATATAGTACATAGTACATAGGAACACAATAGTTCCAAAACATGCGATAAAAACTTTTGATACTACACCCGTGCATTTTGTGTACCTATATTAGTCCGGGTGTTTGTTATTCTTTGCTTTTTAAGCCCACAGTTTGTTGGAGTTCCCTAAATTACAGTATATTCTGCATAAATCCAAAAATATTTTCGGTAATGACTTAAAAATGAAAAGTTATAATAATAATTTAAAAATTTAACTATAGGTATTAATAATATACCATAATATAAAATTATGTTTTTTATATTGGTTTTTTTAGAAATTATCACTAAGATGCAAATTAAATGATTAACATAGGGCAGATGTACATATAATAAAAATATGTTTAGATATATTTTCAAAAAATATATACAATAAATACATACCTACCAGCATTCTTTTTTATCAAAATCAATATAACATAGTAAATAATTGAGAAATCAGCCGATTACTGTTTTACGAGTGACGAGTAGGTACCCGATTATAACCTGTCCAGTTCATCTGCGCCCTTGGCGACCATTACATTTTTAAATTTGTAGGGGTTATTAAAATTGTGGAAGCACAGATATGTTGCCTATATACTTCTTTTTGAGGTTATGCTTTCGGCAAAATACTGATTACCCAATAATATCAATGATAATATAAAAGTCGCACATTGTAGGTATCACACATTGTTCGATTAATATTTTTGAACCCCTGATCTGGTCAAACGTGTGACGTCACCGAGGGCGCAGATGAACTGGACCGGTTATACATTTTTGTAGACTATAATATATTAGTGTATTAGATATATAATAAAATCAAAATTATATTATACTGCCGGCATTCTGGTCTATTTATATGTCTCGTGTAAAATAATAAATATAAATAATAAATAAAGTATATATAATATTTTATATATATAAGAAATAAAAATCGTAACAACATTAATAACATGAAATACGCAATTTATATGGAATTATATATCAATTTATAAAAAGGATAAGTTCCTGAAAAAACTGCTAAGAGAACTTTGACGTTTGTATACTTTGTTTTCGTATGTATTATATGACCCATACAGTTTATCTGCGCCCTCGTTGACGTCACAAGTTTGACCAAATCAGAGGTTCAAAAAAATGAATTGAACAATGTGTGATGTCTAAAATGTGCGATTTTTATATTATTATAGATATGAATGGGTAATCAGTATTTTGCCGCAAGTATTCCATAGAGATAACCTCAAAAAAAAAAGAATGTAGGCAACATATCTATGCTTCCGAAATTTTAATAACCCCTACAAATTAAAAAATGTAACGGTCGTCAAGGGCGCAAATGAACTGGACGGGTTATAATATTCTATAGTAATTTTTTTTAATTGTATGATTTTATTTAAATTTAGTGTCGAAATCAAATATAAAGAGGGGAATATTATTATTATGGTACGTGTTTATATTTTACTCATTCAATTAGCTTTAACTTATATGTCAGACGGTGTATTACAAATTGGCCACTCGATACATTCAAAAATAGTCTTATTTTCAAATTTAAAAATAGGCGATACAACTCTGAATTCAACCACAACGTTAACATTTAGATTTTGTATAGCGTAATCATTTTACTGTATAGCCTATATTATAGTTAATTAGCTACCAAATGTGGGTGTGGTATTCTCTTATATAATTAAGACTGTTATATAATAATATCTCATAAATCATTTATAAATCGTACCTAATTTTATACTTCCCTGCAGATAGGTATTGATATTACGGCTAATTGTTTTAGGTAAATTATTGAATTATATACGTATCATACGCATATTATATAAATTATAAATTCTATGTTATTTTTACACCATTATATGTATATAATTTTATACTATCAATAATTTTGTATATTGAGTATATACGTACCTATTATATTATTATGTTTTGATTAATTAAACGGCGAATAGTATACTTATATAAGGATAACATAAGTTGACATCTAATATTATTATATGTTGTAACGTATACCTATTAAAGGCACTTCTTATAGGCCTCTACTCAGCAAACCCAAAATAGAAGACCTAACTTGAATTTTATTTACGTATAAAATGTTTCCAATAAAATGTACTATACAATAGCTACCATACTAGCAATACTAAACAATAATAAAAATCAAAAATCCGCATGAAAACCCAATAAATAGTTGTAAAACTATATATATATATACCTATGGCCAACGAGCTTTTAGAAAATTTAGATATTTAAAATATTTAGTTTTTAACAGTTGAGAAATACAATTATGTACTTATATAGTCATAATATGGTTGGTATAGTTTGTTACTTGATGACATTTTAGTAATTTTATAAATATATCAATTAATTGTTATTTTTATTATTATATATTATATAATTAAATATAAAAATCATTAACATTTTTCCAAAACAGTATATTATATGAAACTATATTGAAATCGAGGTTTAATCGATTAATTTGATAATAGGTAAATCATATTATGGATTGTGACTTGAGTATACGTAAATGACACAAATAATTTATACCTATTACCTATCCCGGAGCTTAATATAAAATATTAAAAGTTAAAACGTTTTGAAAATATGTTAGAAATGTGAATAAGCTTGTCCAAAACAAATTTGTACAATGTTTCAAAATATTTCCACAACTTTTTAGCAATGGTCACAAAATATTTTGAAAATAATATCATTTTCCTTAAAATGTTTTAATGCTGTCGGATGTTGGTGTAAATTTTACGAGAATTTAATAATATTTCAATATACTGAGATCAACAGAATTTCTACGATATGTATTAATATTATATAGGTACGTCATAAATGTTTAATACGCAAGTTAATCATACGGATTGGGTAGTGTAGATTTTATAGGTTTTTCTTATACTTTTATACACTATAAACAAACAGTAAACGTTATGTTATCCGAAAAAAAAAATCGATTTGTCATTTGACCGATATGCTGCAGGTTAAACTTCTATACAGAGATAAACGAGAATACACTATACGCATAATAATAATAAAAATAATAATATAACTATTAATTAGTTCCTTTTCAAGACAAAATGTATATTATACGTATACACTCATAACATGAAATATAAAACTTCAAATTCATAATTATTGTGGATGTGATAATGAATTAATGAATTTTTTTTCCATTTCAGGTTGGACGTTTTTATAAATTATCGATTGTGGAATTTTTAACTCTCTCTCCCTCTCTTTCTCTTTGTATAGTGAGCATTATCATTATCAGCACTATACAAAAATATACGCTGCAGGTCATTCAATACCGATTTGAATTCGTGTCGGTATGAAAGAAACCGGATCGACCGCGACGATACAAACGCATATTCCATCAAATCATTTATAATGCATATATTGTATGCAGCTATCGTATCTGTAAATCATAATAATGTTAATTATTATAATAAATATAAAATATATAATGGAAAGGCAAAAAATAAAATTGTAGTTCGTGAATTTCGAGTGTACCTATCTCACAATATTAGTAGGTAATAGTTTTTACGTCAGTATAGATTTATAGGTATATATATTATAATTTATAAAGTATACTTAAGGATGATATTACTAAAGAACACTCATTGAATTTTAAAATATATACTTTAGAAGCATTAGCATTACGAAATTCTAAAAATCATTTCTATATATTTCCGATAATTATTCGACATGTGGTATGTGAGAATAAATTGTATTATGTCATGATAATATATATTTTGTGATATATTGAAACTTGAAAGTAAAAATATCGTTTAATTCTTTTCAGTATTCGTGATGTATGGATGCTGGACAAGATAATATTAATAATTAATAATCAAGGCTATAAAGTATAGGTAATGATGAGTTACTATTTTAAGATGTCCTAACTAAATAACTTAATGGGTTACATGTCACAACTATGTAATGTTAACAATGAGTTCTTTTTTATTTTATATATTATGTTTGTAGTGTTATTCAGAAAAGTTTTTTTTAATTTTTTTTTTTTTTATATATAGTTTTCATTTTCTTATAAAATTTGATTATGATAATTAATATTTTACTCCATGGCCGTTTAAATTGATGTTCTAAAACACTAATGTGTTATGAATTATGATTACTTCAATTATATCAATACTTCGTATAAGAATATTTCGAAAATATCAAATTATCATATTATTGAAATTCAATAGATCTGATCTTTTAGTAAAATAGATAGTGAAAATACATAGGGCAAAAACTAATATTAATTTTTAACTAATAATAATTTAATTTTTGTTATTTATTTTCAAACGAGTTTGAAAAGTTAGTATTTTAACTTATTTTACATTATTATTCATTTTTTACTGACATAACTTAAACTTAGAAAAACAAGTTATTTAATATTAATATTAAACATATTACAGTCGTTGAATAATGTTGTATAATATATACCTATAGGTATATTATAAAGGCTGTAAAACCTATAATTACATTTCTTGAACAAATGTACTTATGATAAAATTTGTGTATAAATTCTGTGGTTGATTTTTAATGAAATGCGATGAAGGCAGTTTATGAAATATATAGTGTGGGCGAATTCATTTATTCGTGAAATTATGGGAAAAATATAGTTAGTCGTAAAACAACGATTGGGTGGCGGCGGCGGTTTTCAAAGATAAATAATGCGTTTTTTTTATTATTATTTCTTTTTTCTTAACCACTTGAACGACTCGAGTGGTCTATAAAGTTGTTTAGGTTACATATTCTTACATATTATATACATATATCTAACAAGATAAAAAAAAAAAATATCCAATCATTATTATTATAGACTATATATATATATGTATATTATATATATATACCCATTGTTTCCCATTAATCATTAGGTGAAATATTTTTCTGTAAACGATTCGTTATGTATACTTAGACTGAAAGAAAATAAAAATTTAATTTATCCCATTCCAGACATGTATTTATATGTACTTATATACGAGTACAATGCCTCTACACATATGGCGTATTTAGGGTTGCTGCACTCGTATATTTCAACGATGGTGGCAGCTCAGATGATTCCGGATGAATAACCGTGTTCGGGCCATATATTATAATATTAAATTGTCGTTGAGTGGAGTAGAGATGAGATAATTAATAACGATAATGGCGAATATACGACAACTACAGAAATTGAGTGTAAATCGTAAATGTACAATATATGTAGATAATAGTTACATAAATTGTTTTAAAACTAGTTTAAATGAAGTTAATTATAAAAATGAAATTTAATAATAAACAGTAATGTTAAGTTAAAATAACAAGTTAAGTTAAGTTTGTTTAAAAATAAATAATTAAAGTTCAGTTATTATATTATTGTTTTTTCGTTATATGTTTTACTCGAGTTGATAGGTAAATGATATAACGAAGGTATTTGTTGAATTTCAATAATATAAGGACTAAGATTTTATAGAATTTTATGTTTTTTTTTTTTTTCAAGATTTCACGGGTTTCAAAATAAAAAGATTCTATATCACAAATTTTTGAAAAAGGTTCTTTTTTATACCCAATTGTTGATTTTTATATGAATTTTATTTTAAAATTGGAATAAGCTAATTCGCTTCATTACGGAAAATCAATATTAAGGTAACAATCGTATATAAATTAAAAAATGCTCCTCTGAACAATTTTAAAATATTGAGATTAGAACCTCTTGTTCTCTTGTTCTCAGCCTATGTTTTTAGAATAGTTTTATAAGTATAAGTATCTACAAAATATAATCAATCGAACGATTTATCAACAATAAATATACAAACATGTAATTTTTATTTTGGATTTTTAATTTTAAGGGTATGGTTTTTGTGCATTTAAAATTTGTAGAAATTGTTTTTACACATCTTTGAAAATGGATTAAATGTTGTAATCAGTGGTTCTTGTTGTTTAACAATTTGAAGGAGTAGATGATTATAATCTGATGAAACAACGACTAAGATTACATTTAACTTCTAAAAAAATTTATTTAATTTTACAATAACATTTTATTGTATATAGGTATTGATTTTAAGATTTTAATTCGGCATTAAGTATTGGATACCTACTTAAACTATCTAACTAAAGATAATTAAAAATAAATATATATATCTATTATAAAAATAACAATACGTATATTATATAAAAAAGAAAATGTGTACCTAGAGTATTTAAAATGTATTATGAGTAACAACAAAAAAAATTCTCATTACACATACACAACATTAGTCTATAATGTTTATTTATTTATACCAATTTTATGTACCTACAATTTTGTAATGTAATTTTTTAATCTATAACACTTACCCAAAATAACTATAGTTTAACAATAAAGAGAGATTTTTATGTTTTTAAATATTTTCAGTGCTTTAAAATGCTAGCCCTAATTATGAAGTATTTATTGCTATGAAAATATCTTAACACCTACCTACATAATATATTTTATTATACTTACGGATTGTTCATGTTATGTTGTCGGCATAAAACATTGTTTCACCGTTCGATGATGTATTTTAAAAATTACGTTCCTCCGGATTGATTATATACCTATACATATACATATTATATAATATATAAATAGGCACGTGTACTGCAACTGGACAAGTCAACGCGTTATAAACTGTATATATAAATAATCATAATTTAATAAGTGAAAAATGTCGTTCGGAAATACCATTTTTATATTGTGATAAAAAAAAAAAAAAAAATAATAATAATAATACAAACAAATTCCGCGTATTATAATAATAAACCAGCGTCGTGGGCGTGTGTACAGTGTACGTGCGAAACTTTTGGACCGATTTTTACGGGTTATCGTTCGAAAAAAAAGCGTTTTCCGATGACAGAAAAAAAAAAAAACACCTCACTTTATAGAATTAAAAAAATAATAATAAAAAATTGTACGTTATACACATGCTATACTCTATATAGTACCTATATATAATATTATATATTATATAGGTTAGGTTGTCAGAATGCAGCTGTTACTGTTTTTGTGGGCGAAACCAATGAATTTGGCGCCTAAAATGTTGAACCTGCATATATATTATATATACTTTATATACTTACATATCTACATATTATGTATATATATCATAAAATATAATAGAGGTCAGCAGAGGCGGATATACAGAGGTCCTGAATGAGAGGGGCAATTTACGAGTTATAAGAAAAAAAAAAAAACAAATAAAACAAAAACACATTGCCCTCTCATTGTATCCGCCCTTGGAGGTCAGATGAGGTCATACACTAATAATTTTTTTTTTTGTTCATGTTTATAAGTATTATCAATTTGAGGGTAAATATTTTTTTAATTCATCCACTGCAGTTATTGTAAATTTTAAATAAATGCGGTAAACTATCTTTTAATTTATATAATATCTATATATACCTACTTTATATCTGATCTACGCCCGAAATGATATACGTATAAACGATATTTTTTATAATATATAGTTATTTTTATTTTTATAAGAGTATAGGTATTACGTATTTAAATCAATGCATTTTTTAATTTTTGAAATGTATATATATATATATATATATGTATTTGAAACAATATGCCCACTCACGTCACGGCAAAGGTTTTAATTTCGCAGATGATACATCGTACCGCGGCATGAAAAAAAAAAAAAATACGCACCATCATGTGGTCTAATTCAGCCACGTACCTCGGCGTCTGTAATCTGAAATTAAACCCACACATTTCTCCTATATACCTATGAATATATATGAATGTATTCATTTTTTCCTGCTATACATTTTGAAATTATTGACTAGGATAATTTTATAAAAAAAAAGCTTGTACAGAGTTATCAACAATGGTATATTGTAATTTTTCCATTCAAAAAGTTAAAGATTTCTAGAGAGGGGAGTCTTCAATCGCATAGCTTCCCCTTTATTCGGCCTTGGTACATCGACCACTGTACCCGGTATACGCGATGAAATATAACTACTTATATATTATAAAGTACATTCGTATACACGGTCATAATTCAATATCGTCGTCAGCTGTGAGGATTACCTGGTACACACACGTGACATACGTTAATGCTCATAAATATGTCGTTTTTATTGTATGTATGTGTTTAGAAACCTTGGACACAATAATGACAATGCCCGAGAAAGGTTTTATGCGAGTGTAGGTATATTCGTGGAGTCGTATTGTCGCCACCTTATGGACGACCATAATAATATGCAGAAGACAAACGTTTGGGTATTTTGAATATGCGTGTTTCGATACGTTTTTTAGATGGAAAAAAAAATCTAAACGTACACCTACGTAGGTACTCATATATTTTGGCACTTATTTTTGTATTTCGCGAGATTTGTAATAAATTAACATATTAGCGCAGCAGTGATGAAGTTCGTGAAGATTTTAGGAATTTACATGGTCGGCGTGAAGCCACGGGCGAGAAATACACCCCGACTCAGGAAATGTCGGCAAAATTAAGTCCGGTTAGATTAAGTCAGCAAATAAGAGCAGTCGGTACATTCAATCACTGTACATTTAATAAGGAAAAGTTGATGATCTATTTTTGCTTATACAGTTTTTGGGAAAGAGGTCGGAAGAATTACTCAGATAATTCCCACATAATTTCTTAGCACTGACATTGAACCTGACATAGAACGAAATGATAGAAAACACTGAATTATTGTATATATAATACTAAAAAATACTATTAACAATTGAATATTTTATTATTCGTTAATCATTTTCACCTGGTGTTAGAATCTTATTAGGAAGAACTGTATGTCTGTATATCATATAAAATTGTGATGAGACACTTTTCTCCGCAAAATAATCTTTACTTTTTGGCCCAAATATAATTAAATAGTTTTTTATGTTTACTCAAAAATATGAAATGACCTTTTTCGCCGAGTATCCTACAATACAGATTTTATTAAGCATTTAAATTAAAATGACAACGCAAAGATGTACAAAAAATACATTCCAGGACTTATTGAAATTACAGGAGAATTATTAAAATTTTATCAAAGATTTTATCAAATTTTAAATTGTTGAGTTTTGACACATTCTTTATAACGAACAAAAACACAAACATATTTTACAGAGTAATAAAAGCCACTACCTATATCACTCGTGTTTTGGAAATTGGAAATAGTAAAATAGAAGTTCTACGTTATATTATATTCAAAGGTGTAAGCGTAAACATTGATCATCATTAGGTAGGTATATACTATATATTACTATACTGTTATAAAATTAGTAAACTAAAAAAATAAATAATAATAATAATAACAATAGACTGAATTATAGACACATAATAAGTAGGTATTACATAAGATTTTAGTGTTGGAATTCGAGAGCATAGCTTTATATGTATGTTTCTAATAATACACACTGTGCAATAGAAAATATACAAATAATCGAAACAAAAATAAAATGAATAAATAGATTTTGATACTCAATAAACGTACGTGGCCTGAGTAACGAGTGAAAGTATCGCTCATCTCTATTTACCACTAAACTAAAGGAAATACTATCATTATTTCCCATAATTGTCAAAATTGTAGGTACCGATTTTATATTCGTGCTTAGCTTGTATTTTATAATAAATAAAATAATTTTGTGTATGTTCGATATAGATATATCGATACTTTCGATAGTTTTTTATTAATATTTTTTTGGTCTACATTATCGTTTACATACGCTATGAAGTATCTATAGAAATCAAACTGTTGTACAAACGAATAAGTTGATGGTTTATTTGTCAATTATTATGAAACAAAGACGTGTTAAAAGTTAAATCAATAACAATACACAAAATACGTGTCTTTATATAATAATTATAAGAACTCATCAATTTAAAAGCACTATATTTATTTATGCAAACAGTAACGACAGGCTGACGTCGTGATGATATGGCCATCTATTGATCATTTTGCGAATATAAACTAAAGGCGAATATAGGCACTTTGTTATCAAACAAACAGACAATCGCAGGATTTTTTTTGTTAACAAAAGGGCCAATGTTTACCACGGTTCGCGTTATCTATTTGGTTACATGCGAATGAATAATTAATTTTTATTTATAACTACAATAAGATCAATAATAATAATAATAATAATAATAATAATAATTAATATTTATAGTTTTTATTTGTAATTATTGTTGTTGTTTATTTAGTTGTAATCGCTGTAATAGATAACATTAAAATTTTTGAACGATTGTTTTCAAAAATAAAAAATATAACTGTTGTGTTATGCATCATAAATTATATATTAGATGTATATTATTCTATATGCCAGCAACAACACAAACAATATAGTGCTTAGTAGGTACCTCTATAGGCAAAAACATAAATGTGTTATCCATGCTCTACATAAGTGTCTAAATATATTATAATATAGGCGTGCATTAACAGTATAATAACGTATAATAATATAGATTAATTAATTAATCACTGATCATTATATTTGATAAAATATCAATTTCAGGCATCGCTATGATTTGGAAAAAATATATTAAGTATAAAAATTATAAATTATATATTTACGTTATATTGTGAACTCCGTAAAAAACATATAATATTTATAAATAATTCTTCAAATAAAACTGCAGTTTCGTTATATCTGTAGAAATCAAACGACCACAAAAATTTAGATTTTCAAAAGCAAAAATTGGCAAAGTCTAGTTCTTATGTCATTTTGCGTCCAATTGTATGTATACAATTACAACTGGTCAATCCATCGATGGAATTTCACAAAATTATTTAATAGCGATGATAATGTACTTTTAAAATACCTTATTACAACCGTATTAAGTACAAATATAAATAATTTATAAGTAAAGATATACAAATTTATTTGGAAATTATGTATTGCGCTTTTTATATAAGTTAACATATATAATAATTCTATCTATAAATTTTGTTTGGTATTAGTATAGTTATAAAAATACTTCTAAAATATATTTCAAATACTTGTCAAAGTATGTATTTCAAATATTATCTAAATAATAGTTTAAAAATGTATTAAAATGTATTTGAATACTATTCATATACTTTTAAAAAGTATTAGGAACATTTTTTTAATATTCTAAAGATTAAAAATAAAATTAAAAACTGAAATTAGATTTGGTAATAAAAATAATCACTATTTTCATGTAATATCGCTCAGATACTGGATTAAATTAAAATTAAAATAATATAATATATAAATAAAATGGAGTTTTATAATTTTATTGTGGCAAAAATCAAAAAATAGATTTCTTCTGTAAAATAATTAAATTGAAAAAGTATTTGACAAAATAAATATATATTCGATACAGAGAAAATGTATTTGAAATATTATCGTAAATACTTTATACAAATGTATTTAAAATAGTAGGTATCCGTTACCACAAAATGTATTTTAATTTCTTTACACAGATATTTTACAACTTTGGGTGATAGCTGGTACATCGACATTATCACCTGAACTTGAACATTATTATTATACATATTAATAAAAACAATATTTAAAAATCAACAATAATAATATAATTAAAATTTTTCAACATTAAAAAAGTATTTAGGTATACACATATTGTATAGTAGTATTGGATAAAAATATAAAAGAAACTTCTCAGATACTGTATCTATGGAGTGTTTATAAAAAGTAGCTGTGGTAGCAGCTGCAGTATAGTATATAATACAGTGTACACGAGTGAAGGGTTTCAAATGATCAATATCAGTAACACCAGATATAATGTAAAAAAAAATTTTTGTTATCAATTGAAAAAAATATTACATCGTCGGTAAATTCTGAACTATTAGCCAATATTTGATATTAGCAAAATAGACCCTTCAATTATCTTATTTTCAACATTTTATGATATTATTATGTTTCGGTAAATTCCGACAGTATGTTAGAATTTAGAAACAATTTCTCGGTGGTCACATTCATATAGGTAAGGCACTATAACTGTGAGTATTCTCATCCGCCATTTTGGTTCCAGTTGTACACAAGTGTTTTATCACTTTATCAGTATTTAGTGTTAAAGCTGTGAAGTATTTTGTTTTAGAATAAACAATTT
>JAIPRL010011256.1:0-13891 GCA_025469235.1 Pemphigus obesinymphae
AAGCTCATATTATTTTTGCGCCAAAATCCTATTAGACTGTAGTCGTAGTAGTTGTCAGGGTGCCCAGTTGCTCTAGTTAAAATTTTTACCACCAGAGCGCGTATCTGATCTGAGCAAATCCCAATACCAAAACTATATATTTATACAATAATATGAATTCTAAATTATATTAATTATCAACAAGTTATTGCAATAAAAATAAGGTCTTGGGGGTGATATATCACTCTCATTACATTTCTAGTTACGCCACTGATACTATCTTACTAAAACCAAAAGCTAAGTAATATTTAAATTATACTAACATTAAAACGTAATTAATGTAATATATAGGATCAAAGACCAATGTATAGGTACTTTATATGTTAATGTTGAATATATAGGTATTAATAATGTACATATACACTATACTATAGCCTATTAATAAAATTCATATTTTTGCACATGAATAAAATTTGGCATTTACGAAAATATTATTTTAGACTTATTTTCCGTTTGAATTTGTAAATTTGTGCTTTTTTCTATGGGCTTATGTTCCGGTTACCCTATAGAATATATAGTTCATGAATTTTTGATTACTGGAATTTCTAACCAAAAAAATAGTTTTTTAATAAACGTTTAAAACATGTATAAAATATTATAATTAAGTTTAAAAGCCCATTTAAATGTTTAAAACGTTATGTTATTATTTTAAAAAAATAAAAATAATTTTTTTTACAACCTGTTTTTATCTATATCTATAATGTATAATACATTTTTTATATTCATGTAAAACAAATATTTTATCGAGGAGATGTATCCATTTTATTAAGGGGATTAGAAACAGTCATTTACTTAGGTGTTGTGTATAGGCAGTTATTTGATTTACTGGAGTTACGCGTGTGTATACGTGAGTAATGTTTAGTTTATAATGTGTGTGAATACGTTAGGCATAATAATGATGGTGTGTTCACTCACATACACAGCACATTTCATTAAATACGGCTAAATACGGCATAATACCGATTGTTATAATTGTGTCATACGGATTCTGAATATTGATATATACTAAAAATGACTTGATATCCTTAACACTACCTGTCAAACGCCGATTATAATACAAATAATAATATTATCAATATCTAATATAAAAAATACACTCTTAAATATAAATTGTATGTATAAATTCATAAAAAACAGCACTGATAAAATTCTAGGGAGCGATCCACCCATCACTCCCCACCATGTATGCCACTATGTCTATGGCCTCTCCATTATTATCGGGTTTTATAAGAACTATCTAGTGTCAAATTTATATAAATAATCCAGTCCTAAATATAATTTATCTAGTAAAATGAGGCATAACTGTTTACGAACGAAGCTATGTAATTCATCTACGTAGTAATATACATTAAATAGATATAATAAATATGTATACCTACCTACTTTACCTTAGTGATACATAAGCTAAATGTAATTTATAATTTTCAATTAGAAAAGTAATTTACTTTAACAATTATATTAGTGATTATTAATATTTTTCGTTAACGAGAAATATCAAAGTATCATATTCGATTAGTTCACCTATTGAAATTATTACGATAAAAGTTTTTAATTGTACCGGTATGCACAGTTATAGTATAACTTATATGGATTATAATAAATAAATATAACATCTTATTAATTTTCGATATCATTAATTCCGATAACTGAACGAATAATAAAAATTAATTTAAAGCGTTTAAAAATGCACTAATTATACTGTAATATTATGCCTACTCATTATAAAAATACAGAAGCAATATACTCGGTCACATTTTTACACCCTTTGAACGAAAACCACAATTTATCATTTTCGGGGACCCATTAATACTACCTATATTAACCAAAATTAGAAATCAATCCAAGAATTTTTATTTTTCAAATTCCGTGATCGTAAGTATATCATTAATACATCCAATCTCACTATAGTACCCACTGAAGTCATTTATTTCATAATATAGTATTTTCAATAGGGAAACATATACATTAATAGGTACATATTATATACATACATATATACATACATACATACATACATAAATACATATATATATACATACATACATACATACATACATACATACATACATACATACATACATACATACATACATACATACATACATACATACATACATACATACATACATACATACATACATACATACATACATACATATATACTTACACAGTGGTCGAAGTGGAGGGATATGGAAAATTCCATCCCTCCACTTCTTCTGGTCATCGTTTTCTATCTTTACTTTTTATGTTTGAAATAATTTAAACTTCTTGGATTTTAAAAAATCTATTTTTTTTATAATTTTTAGTCGTTATGTTGCCAAATATAAAAAAAAAAAAATACTTCAAAATATATATATATATTTTTTTTTTATAATACTTTTTTATTTTCTAAAATATGTGATAATTTTGAGAATACATTATATATTTTTTTATATAATTCTCTTGTTAATTATAATGATTAAAAAGTTATTTTTTATTGTTTGATATTTTAATGATATTAGGTTTACAATTTTTAATTATTTTCATTTGCTAAATTTACATAAATTATAATATATTATATTAACTTTTAGTACGTTTATGTTGAATAAAACATTCTTTTAAAGAATTAAAATAACTGTTGTCTTAATGTTACTATCCAATGTTAATTTTGAAGTAAATTAGAATTATATAAAAGTTGTATATTTTAAATATATATTTATATTTTTTTTTTACATTTTTATTTATATTATAATAAAATTGTAATCATCTAGATATTTGATAGAAAGATACACGGGTGTTTATTAAACATATTTATGTAGATAATAATATGACTAAAAATGTATTTAAATTATATAACTTATAAATGAATATACATATTTGAAATTTTTCTACAAATTTTAGGAAAGGTTTAATAATTAGTTTTATATTTCTGTATCTTTTTGTCATTAACTCTTTAGTGGGCACAAGAAAAATTATATTAATTGTAATCATATTTTCAGAGTCTCCTTTTAAACTTTAATGATACATATTATGTTAGGAAAATCAATTTTGTAAAATGTATACAAAATAAAAATAACACAAAATTATTATCTGACCTAACTTTGTCTTCTCATTTTCAGACACATATGTAAATTTATTTATTAGTGATTGAAACATTTTGAAAATCAAAATAATAGTTATTAGAAAATATATGTATTTATATTAAATAATAATATACAGTTTAAAAAAAATATTTTTTCCAATAGATAGTGTTGAAGTAAATTTTCCTGAAGAGCCAAATTTGAGTTAGAAATAATTTGTCAATATAATTATTATATTGAGTTTTAAAATTTTTCAACCACCAAGCATAATTTCACCTATGAGTCGGGAGAGAAGAAGACATTCAGTTCAAATAATAATTTTGTTTTATTTTTATTTTGTATCTGTTTTACAAAATTGATTTTCACAACATAATGATAATATATATCCTTTCTTAAAATTCAACACAAACCTACTTAAAACTATTAAATCTTTTTATTTATGTAATTTTAGCAAATAAAAATAAATGAAAGTGGTAAATTAATATCATTCAAACAGTAAACAAACTTTCTATTTTTAAAATTAATAATAATAATATATAGAATGTTTATAATGTATTTCCAAAATGATTACATTTTGATTTAATTATGCGTGATACTGTTAAATTCTAATTATGAGGGCTTTATTGGCTTTTTAACTCTTTTGAAATTTTAACATTTTCATTGATTAATACTACGTCAACAAAAGGTAACATTTAAGTAATATAATGAAAGACACAATATGATAAATATTTAATATGTATATAATTTATTGTGAAAAGTACCTAACACAATATCATGTTCTTTTTGCTTATTCAATAGAGCAGTTCTAAGAAAAATTGTAATGTAATTATTGGAATATTCGTAAAATATGATTTAAATATGTTTAAACATTAATATGGTATAATTTTTTAAACAAAGTTATTTACCTATTCGGAGACGTATTTATAACATAATTTATCTTAATTGTCGTTTAAATTTAATTGTAAAAAATTATAATTACGATTTTTATTTTATTGTTTTTTCGATGAAATCTGCGAGATCCTTGAATTTTTTCTGTATTTCCACATCCACTTTTGACGGAATTCCTTGTTTCGTGGAAGCCTTTGATTTTTGCATCTTGTGTGTATGATGAGTTTTTCTTTGTTTTTCATTCTGATAGTTCGTTGTATTGTTGGTTGTTGGTTCTTGAGTTATTATTAATTTATTTTCGTTGCGCTTGTTCCATGATTCTTGAATTTTTTTGATTTTTTTCATTGCTTTTTCGTTTTTATTTTTATTCGTTAGTTGTCTATAATTATTTGTATATTCCTCAGACATATTTTACGTTAAAATTCTGTTACAAAGAGAATATGTTACGTTTTTTATAACTTGATATAATATGATATTCTTGTTCGCGTGCACGATATATCCTATCACGGCTATTCTAAGTTTAGTTATAGAAGTATATGATTTCGGTGGGTCTCCTTGTTTGTTATCTCATCGACCGGAGCGCGCCGCGCCGCTAGATTAAATATGTACTGACGTTTTATTCGAAAAGCTATCGTTATTATATGAATATCTAACCGTCATTGATTACGACTGCAATATTAGTAGAATTATTTACTAAAAAAAACTTGTTTTTCTTACTGTGAATACTAGTCAGGCTTGTATAATATGTAAATTAAATTATTGGAATAATATTATGAATACTTATTTTTGAAATAGGTACGTATTCGAATACACTTAAATTATATTTTTATTCGAATTCAGAACAACATTAATTGTTCATTAACTACATGTTGGAAATACTTTTGCTAATGCTCAAACAGTTAATCATATTCAATGTACAATTAATGTATTAATATCACAATTGGGCAATGGTAATGAAATAATTAACTAGATAAAAATAAGTTTAGAATAACAGTTTCATAAATAGTTGCAAGTTAAATGTTAATGAACTAATGACTTAACTAGATAAAGTTAAAAGTTAAAACCAGATTTTAGTAAACTTAGTTTAATTAATTCAAAAATAAATAAATAAATGTATAAAATTTATTTGTAAATTTTCAATTTTATACATAAAAAATTTTCTTCATATTTAAAATTAAAAAATATAATAGGTAATGTAGACAAAAAAAGGTAGCTAATAGATAGATATGATTTATGAACAATACATTATTAAATCTAGTATTCCAATAATGATTATTTTGTAGAAGTAATACTTAATGTTACAAATGGTATTGATATTTTATATTTAACACAACTTACTTATTACTATTATTTCATATGAATACCTACTCAAAGTCAAAAAAAATATTATTTTAAAGTTAAATGATAATATATTTTTGACAAGTACATATTACATATATCATATTATAATAATATAAAATATTATATACTATGACGCATAGAAGGTATATATTATATTATTTATATTAGGTACTTATATAAACTTACAAGTTAACTCTTATATTATATATTTACATTTAATTATTAATGATTTTTATCAAGAATAATGTGTACCATAATTTCTGGAATGAAAATATAAAAAATGTTTATAAAATGTATTATGTTATACACTAGGTGCTATATATAATAATGTATATTCGTACTCAAGATTAAAAAAATATAAGTACACATTCGCCTTTTAAAAAGCGAAAATTTAGGACATGAATTTTCCAGAACATTTAGTTAAGTATAATAATGATATGTAATAACATTTATATAGATATCTAGATATTATATTTAATATATTATTAGAAGTACATAAATTATTTTACGAATTGCATATGTTTATTAATAGTTTTAGAGTAAAAATATCTGTTATAAAACGTATAAGATTGAACAATATTTTAATCATAAATTAAAATTTAATTAAATAATCAAAAATAGTTTATTTACTATTAAGTATAATTTCATGTTTTACGTTTTGTATATACCTATACAAATTGATAACCAAAATTTAAATATTTTCAAAATGGACATCGACCTCCGTCCAATATATACTATCAAAAATGGTATATATAAAACATATATGCGTAGATTTAGAAAATTTATTCAAAAATTAAATGGAAAATTACATTTAAGCAACTAATAAAAGAAAAAAATGTTAATATTTAAATAAAACTGTGAAAAAGAAAAATTTTTTAAATTACGCAGTATAAGAACTAAAATAATATACAATTTTACGTACAAGTTAAAAAGTTAAATGTAATCTATTCAAGAATATAAGTTGTAGAATATTGACGATTAAAAATGACGGGTATAGATTAGATGTGCAAACAAAATATATCTGCTATATGTTAAAACCAACTATACTTTTTACTTATCGGTAATAGTAGTATATAGGGAATATTAAATTTATCTTTCTTAACCATAGCAATAAGAAATATAATTTTAATAAAACAAACAATTAAATAAACAAAAAATAGATAAGATAAGAAAATTGATAGACTAAATTCATCTCAATTAATTTCAATGTAATATAATATAATAGTATTATATAATTTCCGCCATATATTAATACCTATATTACATTCCATATATTGTATAATAAATTATAATATATTTATCTAATTATAATCAATATTTAAATATATTATATTTTTTAATTATTTAAAATAAATCCTCCAAAAAATTTAACTTTGTAATAAATTTAAACTCTCTAAATATATATATAAATCTATAACTTTTATCTTAATTATGTAAAAAAATATTATAAAACGAATAATATATTTTTACCTAGTAACCAAATGAACAAACTTGTAACTATGTATTATAGTTACTATGGACAGATAGACAGATACAACGGGGAAATAAATATATAATATGTCTTATATGTTTAGAAACTAAAATGCATATAATTTAAATCAAAAATATTTTAAATATTTTTGTTGTATATTTATATTAGCAATATTAGAAATGAGAAATGAATTGATACAGTAAAAGTAGTAAAAGTAAAGTAAATTTATAATATTATTAAGCTTCAAGTGAGCAACCAAAATCAAATAATTTTTACCCCACCTAAAAAATAAGAACTAATAATTAATTAATAAATATATTGTATATTTAAATTAATAATGAATAATATTATTATATTTTTGAGATAATGGAGTAAAAATGTCATTCAGAAATTTAATAAACCTAACCCCTTCCAGTAGTCTTTCATTATAGATAATAGTAGGAAACACATTGATATGATTCTTTTGGTATAAATAATTAAATATACATACAATTATGTACTCAAATTTTTTATCAAAATATTGACGAGGTACATATTACCGCCCATATTGCTAACCCACAAGTTTTTACAAATTTTATTACTAATTATTAGAAGAAAGTCGTCTATGCACATTTATACTTTCTATCATAATATGGGTGAGTTAACTTTAAAACTTTAGAAGTAAATTATAGTGGTTTGGTATCTTTTAAAATTTTTGAATATACATGCAAATGAAATAATAAAACAAATGTTGAAACTAATTTTGGCCATTTATCATAACTTTGGTAAGCTGAATACAGTAGCATTTAATTTAAATTATATTTTGATGTTATATTTTTAATTGTAATATCCTAAAATTACCATTATTATAATATACATATATTTCAAAATGTGTAATTGCTGTAAATTGCTTAATGTTCAACAATCTTTTTTTTTTAAATGTATAACATGTATATTGTATTTATTAATATGAATTTTATAAAGGCTTAAAGTTGTATTCGTTATATCCTAAATTACAATATAATTCTCAATTTTGAATAAAACATATAGTTTTTCCCAATGTTTGTGTAATTTTTCGAAAAATTAAATCAAATTAAATTAAAAATTAAAAAATGCGTTCCGCTCAGAATTTTAAATTTATATATATTTGAATTACCTATATGAATAGAAATTTGTAAAATAATTCTTATGGAGATACGCCATAGACTGCATTATTCCACATCTATTATTACATACATTATCACACACCTAAATGGCTATCTGTTTTTTTAATATTCGTAGTGGAAAGGGCTTCTGAATGATTGTAAATTAGTTACAATAATAAAACATAATAATTCATTTATTATTATAATTACAGATATAGTGACACTATTAAATTATCATACAGCATAAAAAAAACATCGTGAAAAAAATCCAGTTCATTCATCTGATATCGGACATATTTGCATGATATAAGAACAATAACATCATATTATATTATGTATAAATTGTATTAAATCTCTAGTCCTAATATACAATCAACTATACCTACATCATAAAAACGAGTATGTAAATATAACACTCAATAGTAAGTATATAGTACATATAAATATAAACATAATACCTATCATTACAATTATATAAGATTATCTTAGTAAGTATAATTATTTTAAATGAAATATATGAGTAGGTTAATTTTTCTTAAATCATTTGTGATTTTTGTTTGTAAACAACAAGTAATTATTCGGCTAAAATCTTATAATAAAAAATATAATATTATAATATAAAAACTTATAATATCAAAATGATAGTCAATAATCTATACAATATTATGTACCTAGTTCTTTAATATTCACCAATTACAGTATAGATATATATATATATGTATAATAACGTTAAATAAAGTGAAATAAAGGGGAGATGGACAGAAACAGAAATCGAGTAGGTATTTACCTAATATTTCTCTTATAGATCGTAATTAATTAGTGAATAACATAAAGATTAGGTGTATTATGAATACTGAATTCACAAAATTATACTTTTAAAATTTGTTACATTTCTAAAAATCACATGTAGGTACAATATTTAATAAGTAGTTTTTGATAAAATTAATTTAAAAGCTTTGTATTCAAGCTATTAACTCAAGACATTTCGATAAGATTTACTTTGGAATTTTGTATTTTAGGCAATGATATTAAATTACAATTAAAGACCGATTACAGGATTTATTTTATACTAAAACCTGAAGGTTGAAGGAATTAACAATTGATATAAGTAATAACCTATCTATACTTTTTTATCTTAAATTTTTATACCACATTATGGCTCAAGCATATTATTAGGTATAATAATAATATATATAAATTGTTATTTTTATTTATAGTTTATTGTGTTTTTATAATCATTTGTATTCAAAAAGTAGTAATAAGATGCCCAGTCGATTTTGTTTGTAGAATAATCAATAAATAATAATTTCATTATTATTTTATATTCAATTATTGTGGTGAGTTGTGTTTAACGTTGATGTGAATACACTAAAATGCATTTTAAAATTTCACCATGCACCAGTGGCGTTATCAAGAATTTTTAATTGGAGATATTGCCTGCAAAGTAATTTATCTATATATATATATATATAATCCATACGACCATGCTATAACTAGTTTTAAAAAGAATCTAAACAATTATTAGTTTAAGCTTTACAGCAGTGTAAAAAGTATAACCTAATGTAGATATATGATTTTTTAGATATTATATTGTGTAATTCCTTGGTGAAAAATATTATATAAAATTGTTTTTACTTTTATTTTTAGTTAAGGAACCTTTCTATTATTATTAGTTTTTTAACATATGTGACCGTAATGTTTTTAAAATATTAAAATGTATTAGTCTTATATATGTAGATTATTAGCACTACGGAGCTATCAAACCTAAATATTAGGTCGTTAAGTAGATTAAATTTATTTACCTACATGTATATTGATACTAATTTTAGATTAAGTATGGAGTGAGAAGTCGATTTGTTTAACAATGATATTTGTATTTATTTTCTTTACTGAAAACCATTTTACGGATACAACGAGTTCAATAAGATTTTTGGAGTAAAGTAAATTTGTTCTATATGATATTTTCTAAAAGTTATCTTATTTATTTTTCTAGTAATTTTCTAAAAAAAACTTCATTTTAAAATAAAAAACTTTTCTAAATATTAAAATAAAAATTAATAAGGTTGCCAATCATTACAATATATTACCCAAATAATATATATGGTGACGTTTAAAATGCTGAAACCTTTTTTTTAACAATATCGTTATGTATACTACACCAAGCTCCGCTTAAAATCATTTTAATAATTATAATATTATTCATTAATATATATCCACTACCAATATTCTACACGACTAATTGCTATTACATACCCGCCCCTCACTTACTGCTTTTTTAAAAATGTTTGATTGAAACCGTTTAAAATTTCACACCAATGGGTTCAAATACGTTTCGAAAATGGTTAAAAATGTGTTCACGGAAATCAAATGAATAAGTATTAAAAATCATCTTTGAGTATAAAATTGAAATATCAAATTATATTTAAATTGTTAAAGAACAAAATTTTAATACAATTACCATAGCGTTTTCTAAAAATTGATTACCAAAAAAACATTTCAGTTTTATAAGAATGTAAATTGAAGTTTTTCGTGCTCTCAGTAATGATCTGAATATTTAGAAAATCTTAAAACTCCGTTGAGATTCATTCTTGAACTTTTTGTCAATTAAAATATCATAATCAGTTTTACCATATTATTCTAAAAGCACTATAAACTACTTATTTGTTTCTTTTGCATCATCATGTTTTTGATAGAATATTATAGTTACGTAACTATTAAAACTGGTACTAAATATGTATAAACAAGACATAATTCAAAAGTTACTTAGTGGATTTTGGGTTTCCGGGTTTTAAAATATCACTATTGAACAAATTAGTAGGAAGTTCAAATGTACATAACTGTATTATTCAGGTGATTATTGATTAGGTAATAAGGCTGTTGAGTGCAAAGACGAAATCTGGAGATATAGTATATAAGATATGTTATCATAGACCACTATTACAGAACATGATTAAAATTTCGCTTTTAAATTCCATTATATAATAAAATGTATCGGAAAAAAATTGTAACATCATGAAATTAACTTGTGAAAATTTATTATCTATAAGTAGCTATAACTATTGTAGAAGACTTTTGCACTTGCATATATTATGTTTTACACAGTCACACAAAGAGTGAATTATAAGAGTAAGAAATAAATATTTTTTAAGGTCCATTCACACATGTCTGGGCCGGGTCCAGACTGAAATTTCTTAGCTGATACTAAAATTAAAATATTTTTCTATAGTTTTTATAGTTATTCTCCACTGTTTAGAGTAAATTATAGGTAGGTAGGTGTTTAATATTTTATCATTTAAATATAATATATTGTTCTTGAAGTTTCAACATAATTACATCAGTATTTATGGTATTGTGTTCATTATAAATATATTATTTTATAACATAATAGGATATGATAATTTTTAATGACCGTAAACTGGCAATGATTGCACTGTTACTGGACGAAAAGAAATCACTGTCGCAAAGAAATAAAAATAATTGCGTATGGGTGTATCCTATCTGGGAAAATCGTTTAACAGAAGGGGAGTTGGCAACACTATACAAATCCCTTGTTGATGACGAAACTAAATTTTTAAAATATTTATTTATTAAAAATAAAATAATATTACATTTGTTATTAGTTATTACAGTGTATTGGAATTTGAGAGAAATGAATATATAATATTGTTAATATTTGTAATTATATAAATATCAAATTCATACTATATAATCTTTTTTATTTTCAGAATATATAATACAGTATTTCAGAAAATATAATTTGTCTTTTATTTCCTTGGCATCTTTATCCTACTACCAAAATTTATTTACACAATGAATATATTTGGTATTCTGAATACTATATGGTCCCCATGAACAAAATATGTTTACTGCCATCTCAAAAATCCGGACCCGGCCCGGTTGCATTCCACACATGCCCGGACTCCCGGATATCGTAATAAAAACCCGTCCAAACGCCCGGAAAGGAATTGTTGAAAAGAAATCATTTTTCGCCTGGATACAACCCGGACGTCCGGAATGGACCCAATCTGGACATTTGTGAATGGACCTTTATGCTTGGACGAGATTTATAAATTTATTTTGCATATAAATGCATATATATATATATATATATATATTACATTAGAGTCTTTTTTCTAATTTTTAAAACTTTTTGATGCATATTTTATGAACTCAACAATACGAGAAATTAAATTATAAATATCATGATTATTTTTTCTAACCAACCAGGTTATATGAACTTATGTATGCACGTTATTCTGTGAAACCCTGTATAGCTGTGCCAGATATGTATAATAGTAAGTATAATGCATTTTACTTCATAATTTTGCATGAAATCAAAAAGTTTCGTAATTAAATTAACAAAAATCATTAATTATTAACTTTAAGTGCATATTATTGAAATTTAAAGTGCTTGCTTTTTTTGAGGTTTCATAGAACTAACACGAACATCTCATGCCAGAATAATAATTTTTGTCTGCATGCGCACGTATCTTACCGGTAAACAATTGATTCAAAGTAATTTTTTTTTGTGAATTAAACATTTAATTTCAGATTCCATGTCTGTTTTTTTATTGGAAAAGATTTGATATGGAGATAGACAAAATAATGTTTTTTTTTTTTTAAGTAAAGAAAAATAATTAGGCCTTTTAAAATATCATCAATTTCAATAACGAACATAGTCAAGAAATTATTTTATAAAAGAAAAAAAATACACTTTATTTTCGAAAATTACTGATTAATGATAAATAAATTTCCAACAATTTCAAATTATGATGATTGTTTATACTTTATTTTTTCTTTTTATCTTCCCCTTCTTATTTTACGTGACTATATTTCTTGAATATTATACGTTATTGTATAAATTATTTAAGAAATACAAGTACACATATTATATAATTACTATATATATAGACAATAATCACTGGGTGCCCGAACACCGAACCAGTTTTGAGTACCTACCTACTATAAATAGATATATATTTTTTTCTAATTTTTAAAATACGTTTTTCGTGTTTTGATTATTGTATGTTTTCTGTAGAAAAAAAAGCCCACATTTTCCGTGTCTGATGTATGAGATTTTTATGTGCCAAAGATAGGTAAAATCTTTTTGCGTTTATATATATAATCATGCATTCTAGTTTTTTGTATATATTCTGTATAAAAATAAAACATAAGTTTTTCCGTATATAATTAATTCAATTTTTAATGTATCAAAGGTAGATAGATACATATATTTGAGAGACATTTGTGAGTTTAATTTTCGCATATGATTTTTGTGATTTGGAAAAACCAGATATAGGTATACCTTTTTATTATATGTGTAAAATTCGTTTTGAAATTTTATTTTTATGTTTTCTGCCAGAAAAATGTACATACTTTTGTTTATGTGTTTATGACGATTTTCACACATTTAAATGTTTACCGCTGCGACTAGGTATAATTTTTTATTGAAAGCTAAGTTGTAAAATACATTAGGTATAAAATAATAATAAGAAAATTTATTTTCATATATATTCTTATTATAATTTAATTTTCTCTGGTTTTAGCTTTATATGTATATATATAGGAAATAATGATTATACGATATTACAATTTATGATGTAGGTAATGGTTCAAGTGTTCAGGGTCCGTTGTACAGAAAGATGGGGGTTTCGAAGAGAATATGAAACACAGGATTAAGTGTAGATGGACAAAGTAGAAAGGAGCGTCAGGTATTCTGTGTGATAAAAGATTTCCTATTAGGTTAAAAGGTAAATTTTTTAAGGCAGTGGTGAGACCTGCAATGATGTATGGAACAGAATGTTGGGCAGTAGATAGAAAGATAGAACAGAAAATGAGTGTTGCTGAGATGAGAATGTTAAGGTGGATGAGTGGAGTTACTAGAGAGGATAAAATAAGGAATGAGTATATCAGAGGTAGTATAGGGGTAGCTTCGATAGTAGACAAAATGAGAGAGAATAGATTAAGAT
>JAIPRL010011257.1:0-13889 GCA_025469235.1 Pemphigus obesinymphae
TATAAGAGCATATTTTTGCATATTATTAAAAAAAAATAGGAGCATATCAAGTGCATATTTTGAAGTTTTTTGATGCATAAATGCATACTATTTTGGCCTTTTTTAGTGCATACAAATCCGGACTCTAGTGATAACTTATAAGTTATAACCGATAAAATAATATTATGCTATCATACCGCGCGCCATGTACAGTGTTACCCATATCTTGGTGCACTAACTGGTTATGGTACAATGGTAAAGTTTTAGATTATACTTTTTTTAAAAATTATGATGCAATGTGTGACATAATCTCATTACGTTCAGGAAAAAAGACTGGAGATAAGGTAGTTACCGATTTGTGTTAAAATACAGTAAATCAAATCATAATATCCAATATGAAACTGACTTTGATGATGACTGGGATAATCTACAAATAACTTCAAAAAATCAAGTACTAACCAATATAAAAAACACGATATCAAGAAAAGCTGTTGTCACTATGAGTCCAGATCATAATATACAAATAAAGAAATTGCTGGATATTCCCAATTTGTATACAGGCCATTTACCAATAACGGAGGCTAAATATAATGATTTACAATCTTTAAAACGAGTACCAATCTAAATAATTTAATGTACTGTATAACCATAGTTCATAATATCATAATGTATTAAAAATATATTAATTATGGCCATTTTTTGTTATCTATTATTTTACAGATTATAGAAAAAGACCATCATCCATTTTATGATAATTTGTTATATTCAGAGCATGATAGGAAGACCAAATAATTTTATATTTAATTAAATAAAATGTGAATTTAAAATTTAAGTTCTTTTAACCAGAGTAAAATTTTATGATTAGAATAAGTTTCAACCAGACTTCTTTGTTATATTATGATGTGATTTTCAAATGTAATGAAAACATAAAAGTATATTATTATTAATATTACATTTCATATTTTTATATTATTGTATAAAGTTTAAGAACCATTTGTGAATATTTTTTAACTACCTTCCTTTTATTTTCCTAAGTCTTAATTATGTATATTTATTTGTTAGTATATTTATAATTTGTCTCATTACTATATTTCAAGATAATCAATTGGTTATTAATTTATAAAAGTTTTATAATTATTTTAAAATATTATAATGTTTAACTATTATTTAACTGGACTGATAATATTACATTATTTATTTTAATATATATTTAATTTTACTATATTCCTATACTGGATATTATATTTTTTAAACAATTTTATTTATTATACTACTATAAATAATATTACATTATTGTAGTTAACTCACCTTCTTCTTCTCAATTCCATCTTCCAAAAATGGAAGTTTGGTGACCCTTCAGTTGATGTTGACAACAATCTTTCTCCAAAACTCACGTTTCGAATGGCTTCATCCAAGGTATAGACAGAGATTGTCTTGATCTGATCTATCTAACACATTGGTGCTCTCCCACGAGTTCTTTTCCCATTGATCATCAGTTTCTCCAGGCTTGATTCGTCCCGTCTTATGATGAGCATAAAGAACCTTAGGATCCTCTGCTTACACTTCCCTGCTAGTTTTGTTTCCACATTTAGCAAGATCAGAATTGATTTGGTAAAATGTTTTAAGTAACAATCGCTAACTTTTAATTTTGTATTTTTTAAACTCATTTTTATATTAATATTATAATTAATAAATTATTTAATGAACATTTTATAAAATGTTGTTCTTTTTTTTAAAAAAAGAAAGGAGGTTTTCAGTGGAAGAGTCTTAACTTGAGTTGTTCTTCTGGTAAAAAATGATTCCCTACAAAGAAAGACTTAATTCGAGTTACTTTTTTTTTGGTGAAAAGGTTTACCCACAAAGAAAGACCTAACTTAAGTTACTACCTAAAACTACCTAAAATAAAGGAAGTAACTCATAAAAACCATAGTAATATCAGAGTTGTATAAAAATTAACACTATTATTTTTTTTTTTACCACCTAACATCAATTTTAATAAAAAAACACAATGCAAAAAAAAAAATTTAAAACAGAATAAGAAATCAGGTTTAAAGTTTAAATTTGTATTCGGTTCAAAAATCTGGAAAATCTATCAACACAACATCTGAAGAAATTGAGCAATTTTTGGGCATAAATATGTGTGTACATTATATTCATTATTTCTTATTCTAATAAGTCTAATTTTAAAATAATATTTTAATTTTCAGGTATATGAGCATAATTAAAATGCCACAATATAGAATGTTTTGGGCTGAGCACACCCGTTTTTCCACAGTGGCTGATGCCATGGCTAGGAATAGGTTTGACAATTTAAGAACTTACTTCCATGTAAATGACAACAATAAGATGCTGCCAAGAAATCACCAAGACCATGACAAACTATTTAATGTTAGACCATTCATCAATGCCATTCGGGATAATATGAGGGAAATTAAAGTTGAGGAGTGTACTTCTGTAGATGAAATTATTATACCTTTCAAGGGTCATTCATCGATGAAACAGTATAATAAAAACAAGCCACATAAATGGGGAATAAAAATGTTTGCCATTGCACCATCTAGTGGGATAGTTCACGACTTTGAAATATATGTAGGAAAGGGAACATAACCACCTTCTAACCATGGATTAGGCATTAGTGGGGATGTTGTTATGAGATTGGCAGAATGTGTTCCACAACATGAAAATTATAAGGTATACTTTTTGGATTAATATGTAATATCTATAAGTACCTACATCTAATTCACTACTTTGTTATTTTAATGTTATAGCTCTCAATGGACAACTGGTTTAATTCTTATAATTTACAGTGTAAATTAAAAGATATTGGAATTCTAAGTGTTGGCACAGTTCGATCAAATCGTATATCCGGATGCCCATTGGAAAGTGATAAGGTGATGAAATCTAAAGGACGTGGTCACTTTGATTACACTGTCGATACCGAAAATAAGATTGTTGTTACTAAATAGTTAGACAATAAAATAGTACATGTCATATCTAACTATAAAGGACCTTACCCTGTAGAAAATTTAAAGAGATGGTCTGTAGCAGAAAAAAATATATTGAAATTCCTAGACCTGTATCTATTGGTGAATATAACTCATAAATGGGAGGTATTGACCTACATGATATGTTAGTAGAACTTTATCGAGTTGATATAAGAGTTAGGCGCTTTTATTTGCGAATAATTTATCATTTGCTTGATATGTGTGTGGTAAATTCATGGCTGTTGTACCGACGCCATTGTAAACAATTGAATAATAAAAAAACATATCAGCTTACTGAAGTTTAAGTCAGAAGTTTCCTTTGCTTTATTACAATCAGGACAAAATAAAACAAATAAAAGGGGAAGGCCTTCATTGAATACAACACCACCACAAAAAAAACGATTATTTACACCTAGGCCAACCGATGATGTTCATTATGATGAAATAGCACATTGGCCTCTTGTAGTTGCTAAAAAACAGCGTTGTAAACATTGCATTAATTCATATACAACTAATACATGCAATAAATGCAAAATGCATCTGTGTTCAACTTTGAAAAAGACTTGTTTGTTTTATAGAATTTCACCAAAAATAACTATCAAAAAAAGACTGAGATAAATATGAGACTGAAGAAAATTTTAAAATTATTATATATTAAACAATTGATTATTATTATTATTATTATTTATACTATTTAGAGTTTAGACTTATCATTATTATTTTTTTAAATTAAGACTTATTTATTATTATACCTTTTATGACCAAAGATATATTGTATACCTATGTGGATACTTAAATTAATGATGTGATACTTCAAAAATTGTAATTATTATAATACTACTAATTCCTAATCAAATTAACTAGTGAAAAGAGAGTAACTAAAAGTTAAATAATTTATTATATTTATAAAAATTTAGTTTATAAAAATTATAAATTTATATAAAATTTAAATTATAAATTTAAATAAACTATGAAAAATTTTGTTACATATTTTGAATCTTTTTTAACATATTTTAAATTATTTTTTTACAAATTTTTATTATTTTTTTTATTACTGCTGGCGTCAGCATGGTTCTAACCCCCCCCCCCCCATCACCCTTGTCAGCAAAAGTCAGCATACGACAGACCCCCTCCCCCTTAGTCGCTTACGTAATACTTGAATGCTCCCAATATCTAAACGGCATGTGTACCCAATATATCACTAAAATTATCAAGGACACTTACATTTATATAATATTTGCAATATCCAAGCACTAATATGCATTTACTATTATCACTAGATGAGACTAATCTAAATAATTTTATATATTATGCTTAAAAATATAATAATTATTATATAAAAATCTATTATTAGTAATAATTTAAAAATTTAATAATTTATTACAAATGAGTAATATTAATATATTGTATAGTTTATATTTTTTAAATAATGTCCATTTCTTGTCCATTTTTTAAATTAAAAAATAAAAAGTTGAAGCTGTACCAGACACTTGATATAAAAAAAAAAAAACTAAAATAAGCGCTTGGCCACTTTTATCAAAAAAATAAAATTATCCTAATGAAGAAAACTATGAATAGCTACCTGCAAGAATTGAGTTGATGGATTCTATTTTCATAGATTATCTGTTTATTAAAAATCAAAGCCATTAATAATTATCAAAAATTTGAAAGTTCAAAAAGTAAAAAATATCCTTTTTCATTCTTTTACGAATACAATCCTTTCCAATACCTATTATAGTATTGACAGTGAAGAATATACTGATCTAGTGGATCAACTCTCCATTCAAAAAATCTTGTTAAATTAATATACCTAAGTGAACATTCGCCAAATAATTCAAATAAATAAGGCTAAAATGAATAAAACTATATATGACAATATTATACTAACCTCTCCACCCATCTGTATTTGAATAAAAATATATGAAACTCCAATTATTTTACTATGACTCCTACTATTCGTTTGAATGTTTACAAAATAAAAAATAAAATAAAAATAATAGCTTTTTAAATGTAATAAGTGTCATTAATTACAAAATGAATTTTTTTTCTTTTTAATAAGATAATAAAGTAGTATTCTTTAAATTTGGTTTTTCAGCAACTAATACAGCATCATTTCATAAACAGATAAAATTAATAATTGTATGTTATTGTGACACTGCACTTATATACACTTATTAAAATATAGCTGGTCAAGTGAAACACAATGACATTAAATTATAAATTGTAATCATTTGGAAACATTAATTATGAATAATTACTTCTATAAAATGAATCATTATATCCATAATTACACGAAACATATTCTCACATTATTATAAGCATAAGAAAAGTATACAAATTACAATTTAGAAAAAAAAATTACCGAATTCCCATTCCTGTATAAGTAATATTTTACTAACATAAACAATGGCCATTTATATATAATATATATATATGTATATAAGATTTTATTTAACAATATTTATTGTGTTGTATATCTCACTAAAATATGCAATGGTTGTCCATCAAGACACTAGCAAGACATACTAAATAGAAGTACAATGGACATGTCGAATACAATGAACACTAGGTTCTATACACAAATACAGCTTGCAGAATGTTATGTCTCCCAGAGGCTGTCATTTAAATCAATATTTTGAGTTTACAGAACGCTATGTCATGCCAGGGACCCAATAACGTAAATTCGGGCATATCTCATTGTTAATGTTTTCAAACAGTTTGAAACAAGCTTTAGTATTAATAATATATACTATTTATAAAGGCACATTATTTATAATGCATCTACCTACTCATATAGTATTATTTTAAAATACTATAATATAATGTAGGTAGTAGTAATTTTGTAATAATTTTTTCTTATTTTTGTATTTTATACAAAATATACCTAAAGGGAAATAATATTTCCAAATGATATCAACTATTACATTATTAATGTTTTGTATAAAATTCAGTTCCATTATACAAATTTTTTTTTTCTTAGAAATAGTGTAATTTCACAATATGTAGGTATATTCACATTTCATGAAACAATGCTTGTATTAAATTAATTAAACTACAGAGGATATTTTAAAAGTGTAATGCATATCAGTAAGACATTATTACTTTCTTATAATTTTTTTACTCTTATTCTTTTATCTTTTTTTAAATTTTTAAATAGCTATGAAATATAGAAAATGAAATAAATATTACTTATTTCTAATTCAAAAATTTTAATTGTAAAAGTAAAAGACTGAAATAATATTTAGTGTAAATTAATTGGTTAAATATCTAAAAAGACAATGATTGGAAACAAACAACAAATTTTCATGTGATATTTTGAAAATATAACCAAACCTACCTATACCAATTAATAAATTAAACGTAAACAAGATCTTTTCAAAAAGAGTATAACATAATTTATTATCCTGCCAAAAATTAAGGAGGTATAGATTAAATTCTAAAATTTTTTTTAAAAATATAGGTAATTATGTGATACCTAGCCAAGAACATACAATTTAATTGTTACTGGCTGGCTGGAATATGATTGAAAATCCTTACACCTGAAGAATACATTAAAGTAAATTCAAAGCAAGATTCCAGATTAGGAGAAGATTCTATGGTATATGGTGTATGGTACTTTAAATTTAATGAGTGCAAAAAAATTATTGTCATTTTGTTCGTGAAAACCAAGAGCCTGCAAAAAAATATACATTGACTCTGGGAAATAAGTGTTAAAAAGTATTGTGAAGTATCTTCCATCTAAAACATAGCTATTGACTTAATTCCAAATGGGAAACCCGGTGAACACCAAGAATCTTTTAGATGTGAAATACTTACTGAAGAAACATTTTTAAGATAATTGGGTGGCCAACAAAAGACTTGGAGGAATATTACGAAATAATATTAATCCCTGAAAAAGAGAATTCAATAATAATTTTGGAAGAGAATACTCTGAAGTGAAATCATAACGGGACTTTCGAACATATCTACCTGATGACAATGGTTATATAAAAATTAGAGAATGAAAAGTCCAAGCGACTTCTTATGTTCAGAATAGGTACATACTATATTTTATTATACATTATATATATATATTTTACCCATATTATATTTAATGGTACAAAATATATTTCAAATTGTCAGACTATGTGATATTTTTTTTAGAATTAATAGTAGCAAGTTTCAAGTTCTTATAAATATCCGATAATATTAAGTTTGATATATTTTCAGATAACTTAGGTATTATGTCAACCTATTCATTGGAAACACTTTAGGGGTGAATAATTGATTTAATTTAAATATTATTTAATAATTAAATGAGTGTGAGCTATTGCAGGGCACCACCGCTGCGAATAGGGTATTTATATTTTAATAATTAGAAGAAATTATCTTCTAGAATGCGAACGCCAGTTTCCACTGTGTCGGAATATTTTTAATATTTATTAATTAACAATATTATTTCCGATAAAATACTTAAACTGAGGTACCTACCTATACGAATTTCACTCAAAAGTAAACTAATAAAATAAACTAATAAACTCTACTAATAAAATGTTGTACTATGAAAAAAGTTACAATTATAAGGTGTCAAACTCAAACCGAGTTATAAATTGAAGGTTTCAGACTCGAAACGGTGTTGAACTTACAAGTAGTCGGTCTTAAAAGGAGTTGCACACGGTAGGTGTTGCGCTTAAGCTAGTATTTTATAACTACTAACTACGCAGTTGAACAAATATGACGTTATAAATATACATAATTCTATAAAATAAAATACAAAATAAAATTCAATGACCTGAGCCTGACTGGCCAAACCGGCATGAAGACGAACCGTCACGAAATCGATGAATCGTTGATGATGGACACTTCTGGGCTTGACACACCGATGGTACCGCGACACGAGGGTGTTTTGGATACACAAAAAAAAGATCGACGAGTACGGCGAAAAGCCTATCAATCGTACGTACAAAATATGTACAATCAATAGGTACGTGAACACGGCAACGGCTGTAATTGACTGGCTTGATGCGGAAGCCGTTTTATTAAAATACGGTATTATACGAGACGATAATTGTTCGCGAACCGAAACTAGAAAAAAAATATTATTATGAAATTTAGGTACACGTAGGCGTAACACGATAAAAATACGACATGGTGTCGAGTACAAAAATAATTAGCGGATAGTTCACACACAAAAAAACAACCGTTTCGTAGAACATAAAAAAAAAAACTACCGACGCCATAATATTATCGGTTTTCCGACGAGTTGAAGGACGGCCGTGTGTACGACGGAAGAGATTCTCAGATAAAATGAAATTAATACTAATCAGGTTCGCGGTGCCCATTGCCCACCGATACAGTCCACCGTTGTCGTGTGAGCCGTAGGACGCTGTATATACGCACGTGAGCGCGCGTGTAATTTGAACTTGTATCCAACAGTAATTAAATTGTTTAAATACGGGTATAATACGAACATTGAAAAAAGCTCTGGAGTGTATAAACATTGAGAATAAAAGAATTAACATTGATTTCTAAACAAATATATGTTTACATTATTTTTAATTGCGAAGGTCATTTTTATTTATTTAGATGCCAAGTAAAATGTAGCCAGACCACCAGTAACACCCATACTACAATGGGTGGTGGGTGGTAGACTAATATTATTCTAATATTTTGTCGACAAACTACAAGATAAACTATTATGAACGTTATTTAAGTAACAAAATTAATTACAAAAATTGTTTGGATACATTTAATAGGTGGTGTGTATGATGTAAAAAGTAAGTATGCTGACACCCCTTGCAGAAAATGAGTGTGAGCTATTGCAGGGCACCACCGCTGCGAATAGGGTATTTATATTTTATATGCATTTCCCATACTTACTCTGTAAAAATGTCTAAAACCATAATTTCCGTAGTTACAATTCAATAACTATACATAGGTATCTACATTTGTACTTTTCCATCATTTTATGTTGTAATTTTTTCTTACATTAAATGATAATGCCATCATCAATACAATTATATTTCTCCTATACATTATTTTTTCGGTATTCTAAATTGAAAATATAAACATTTTCCCAGCGTAAAAGTCCTGATGAATTGAATGTATTCCCGGCCATAAGTTAAAGATTAAATAACAGAAATTCATAAAAATGTAACATACCATAAAAAATATACGAAAAATATCATATCATACTTAAATAATCATTATTTTAGCAGGTATAAAAGTATGTACCTATTTTAAAATAAAATAAGTAAGTTTAAAGTAACATATGTGAGCCAAATACACCAGTCGAATGGGACGGTTATATTCTTTTTATTCTTTTCTATTTATTTATCTATTCTTATTATTTCGTTTTATTCTATTATATTCTAGTCCATTTGATAAAACTAAAATAATATAGGTAGGTACTTGAATATTTTATACAAAAAAAAAATAAAAATTTAAAAACTAGGTATAATATTTAATTTCAAAGGATTTCTGAATTATATTGATTAATATTTAGTTATAATTTAAGCGTTCTGGAGTATCTTACGGGTAAATTGTTAAAGGGGACGCTTTTAACCACCAATAGAGATAAAGGGATCAGGCCCCCCCCCATTTTAACATTACACTGCATAGTGTAGACATTAATTGGTTATGTACTGATTTTATTTGAAAAACCTGTCTTTTAATTATATTTTTCCATTATAAGACATTGTAGACATTTGTCAACATACCATATCGTATATTGACATCATTGTTATCACCGTAATAATACAGTAATATTTATCGTGAGTTTTATTTTCACTACCCACCATATTATCAATTGTCTAGTGCCGATGTGTTTATCATATTTTACCAAAGTGTGCAAAACAATTTTAAATTACAAAAAAAATATTTTCCAAATCGTTATTATAAGTATTATTAATTAAAACCATAATTATTACAAAATATATAATTCTTATTGTGTAATTTACATTTTTCAATTTGTAGATTTTTGGATACAGTGTGCGTTAAAGGAATTGAAAATGGAAGATAAAGAAATCAGACAACGTCTTACTTTACCACTAGATTAGAATGTTAGTGAGGGTGAATTCGATGACTCAGATTTTGTACTTTAAGGCTTTCTTCAAATAAACATTTCATTTTAACATCGTTTTGTAAATGAATTGTATTAAGTATATCATGTAATATCTAAATAATATGAATGCTTTCATATTAGAAAAAAATGAAAATCTTGTCACTAACGCACACTGTTGCCGATTGGTTACATATCCTTAAATAGTAAAAAAAAAGCGTGAAATAATTTAAATAGATTTTTAAATTATTTTTCCCAAAATCAGCATCAATTTTCCATATAGAAATATATATATTTTTTTAATTACAAAAAATCATGCAGTGTAGAGTTAACCCCAGATTACAAGTAAAGTGTTGATGGGATGTCGTCAAGTATCAAGGATGTATTATATTGCATAAATACATTGATGTACCTTTTATTGGACTGTATATATTTACCGTGATATGAAAAGTGATGGCACCCCGGGCGACCGACTCGTTCACGGTACGCAAAAGCAATAAACGGGGTTCCCACGACGGTCGAATCCGATAATGTGATTCTTCACACCGATGCGATTCACACCGATGCGATTCACGACGATGGGTCGTTGACGGACACCCGCGTTACACGACGACGTAAATGGAGTTATTGGCCGTATGGCAATGACGACGAACTCATTGGAAGCAAAGGCCGTATTACTACGCTAAGCCGATGACGCGTATTCGCGCACTCGTACAATGGCGGCCAGATAAACTTAACGACGATTGTCTGAAAACCGGAAGACGGTTACGAAAAACACACCGCACGTACGCAAAGAAGTTCACTCGTCGGCGACCGCGCAAAGACAAATGACGAACGGCGATGGCCGTGGAGGAGTTCATCGTGATAGTCGAAGTCAGGGGGGTGGCAGAAGCTTCTAGAAGATTCTAAGCACGCCAGTGTTGCCAGATGGTAAGATCTTGGTAGGGAAATACGATAATTTATGGTCTGGTACGACCCCACCAGACCATCTGATAGGGTGGTGAATATACGATCTTTTAAAAATTCCAATATTTGAAATTCAAATGTATTAATAGAATTATTGTTATGATTTACGACTTCGATTTGTGTAAAAACTTCTACATTTTTATGATATCAAAAACACAATTTTGAATTTGTATTGTATATTATTACCTATAAAATTAAAAATATAGAATGTATTCATTAGGACTCGGAAAATATTGCACCAAAAAACGTAAAAAATTGATTGCAATATTACTGTAAAAACATATAAAATTGTACTAAAAATTTTTTTATATAAAAAACCCCAAAAATTTTATTATTTTCTTTAGTTTAATTTATAAAATTACATATTTATTAATTATTATTTATTAGCATAGATATATAGTAGGTAATATAAAAAATCAAATATTTGGAAAACTATTTGAACATTTGTTTTGAAGTTTTCTTAATTTTCAATAACCTAAAAATTATAATACAATACCTATACATTTTTTCATTTAAAAAAAATTAAAATTGCTATGGGTACCTTAAAAATGATTGCACTGTACGATTAATAATTTCGTCAGGTTTTCAAATTCAAATCCAAATTCAAATCGTCACGTTGTACACCATTAGGCCAAAGAAGAGACATCGATTTATTAAATAGTTTTGAAATCATAGGCGTGTCCAGACTTTATTTGCAAGTCACTTACCCTCTTCCCACAAAAAAAAAAAACGACATTTTTTGTATTAATTTCCTCCTATAACCAAGTAGTTAATTATTTCAAATTTAAAGTACTAAATGATGGTTATATAAAAACAAAAGATAATGTTATGAGTACCTATATTACGTATTTATTAAAAATGCATTGGATCCTATCATAACATTTGCAATATATCTACCCTGAATGTCGGTCGTTTCGTCTATAAAAACCTATATTTTATGGCCAACAATATTAGATCTAATTTTGTTCATAGTTTCACAATAAATATCGTCCACGTAACTTTTACACAAAGGGCTTTCATCTGAAATTTCTTTGTTAGTATATTTTTCCAAGAATAAACGAAAATCATTATTGTTAATTTTGTTGAGATGAATGTTTGCAGATAATAATGCCTGGCATAAATCTTTGGAAAACGTAGATTTTTTTGGGCACAACGTAACTTGTTACTGTATTTTTAATGTTGTAGGGTTTTGATGACGATTTAAGGCACGACTGTGTTTATCAGTTTTTAAGTGTTGTGTAACGATATATCTTCTATTTGCACTTACTCGAACTTCACAAAATTTACAAAAAAGAACTGAACCTTCACTTAAAAATACCTTTTTCCTGAATTCTTTGAAATATTCATTTAATATGCTTGTCTTTGACGGCTTATTTTTCGGCATTTTAACGGAAAATAATGAAACGAAAAAATACGAAACGGATTATATACTCACACAGTGAAGTACCCTAAGAAACTAATTTAACAATTACGATTGTAATCTGTAGATAGCTTGACAAAGTGGTGGCCGTATTATTTATCTTGTGCCCATATTACATTTATAAATACGCGACGTTCGACGTGTACCTATTTCCCATTACAAATATTATCCCGCTGATATGTTTCAGGTATAAATTTTCTTTATTTACAAGTACTTATCATTTTACAAATAATTTAGAATGAAAATATACCGCTATTTTTGATTTCATTTTTCTAATGGTATTTATATAATTCACAAATCATAAAAATTAGTTAAATTGATGTAATCATAAGTAGTGCGGAAAATGACAACTAAAATATTGCCCAAAAACATGCAAATGCAATAACTTCCGAGCCCTGGTAATCATGTTTACATTTTTTATGAATTTTGTTTGACAATCTTGATTACCCATTGTCCCTGTGGAGGGGGCTAAGAATACCTCCACGGTTTCCTCATGCCTGTCGTAGAAGTTGACTAATTGAGGTTGCGTCAGGTCGACAGCCGGCATAAAACTTGTCAAAAAGTATGAAAAGTATTAAAAAGAATATAGGCGAGTTTTCCCATCTCGGATGTTCACGGGGAAAACAAAATTGCGTACTTGGGTGTGAAGATAGCCTAAGGGACCTAGTGACCAGTACCAGCCTGACAGCGGCTACGGTAGCCGTTCCATCAGTTATATGTGCGGGCTACCCAACGGCCGTGATGTTGATGGTGTAGGGAAGGCACCAAAGTGTTTTGGGTTAGATTCGTACTTGAGTACGCAGGATAGGTTTAAAGTGCGAGTAGGTACGTGGAATGTAGGACCATTGACAGGTAGGAGTAGGGAGTTAGCAGAAGTTTTGAAGAGGAGCAACGTGAATATTTGTTGTGTGCAAGAAACAAAGTGGATAGGGGAGAGAGCAAGAGAAATTGGAGAGGGGTATAAAATCATATTCAGGAAGAACTAGTACAAGGAATGGGATGGGAGTGATATTAGATGAAGAAATGAAAGGAAAAGTGGTAGAGGTGATTAGAAAATGTGATAGGGTTATTTTAGTGAGAGTAATATTAGAGGATAAGGTATTGAATATAGTAAGTGCGTATGCTCCACAGGTGGGTAGTGAGGAAAGTCAGAAAGAAGGGTTCTGGCAAGAGATGGATGAGGTAATGCAAGGAGTACAAGGAAATGAAAATATTGTAATTGGTGGGGATATGAATGGACATGTAGGCTGTGATAGAATAGATTATGATAGAGTGCATGGAGGGTATGGGTATAGAGAAAAAAATGAGGCTGGAGAAAAAATACTTGACTTTGCATCAGCGTATGAATTAGCAATTGTAAACAATTATTTTAGAAAGAGGGAAGAGCATTATATAACTTATAAGAGTGGAGGGAACAAATCACAAATTGATTATTTTATGTGGAAGAGAGGGGGTTTGAAACAGTGTAAGGACTGTAAGGTGATCCCTGGGGAAAGTGTGA
>JAIPRL010011258.1:0-13887 GCA_025469235.1 Pemphigus obesinymphae
ATAGTGTTAAGTCAGCAAAAATGGTCTTAATTTCGATTTAAAGTTAAAATTGATATTTAAAATTAATTTTATAAGGCTTAAATGCATATTTTTTTATAATTAAATTGTATTAACACATTTATTAAACAAAAAATTTAATTTATGTGTTTCCTGAAAAATTGATTTTTTTGACTTGACTGCCTTCTCACGAAAACGCTCCATATTATATTGATAATTGAGACATGTGAGTTTAACAGGTCATATTTTACCTATGCTGGTAATTAGTACATTTTGGAATACAATTTTATCAGACAAAATAACCAAAGATTAGGTGAGAATGAAAATCCCAAGTTTAGAAACAATTTTGTCTCATCGTCTGGAACGTGTTTTAGTGTACTTATTAGTCTGTGTTATTCTGCAATTTGCAATTTTTATGTAATTAAAACTATGGAATTCATCACCAGCAGCAAAAACAAAAAAACGCTCGTAAAAGATGGCCATAAATATGTATTAGCATACACTACAGCTAAAAATATTGAAAGATGGAAATGCTATAAAAAAAATTGCACGGCGAAAGTTTATGTTGAAGATAGCAAAATTACAGAAATACAAGGTATGATTAATAATATGTTATTTTACTTATTTGGCATTTTGGTAAATATTTCGTAAGTAAATAATATAATACAGCCCCTATTTTACAGCAAAATTAGACAATTTTACGCTGTTTCACTTGTATATGTATAGTGTAGGTACCTAGTACTTTCTAAATTAGAGAAATTAGTTATTTTGATGCCCTTTATGTTATAACTTCCAAAGTAAGTATGATAATCAAGATTTGATGTCACCATCGTTTTAACCATAAAAAAAAAAATACACAAATTGAAAAAAAAAATTTTGATAAAGTACATTTTTTAAAATTTTATTTAGAAAATGACGATTTTTTGACAAACCAAGTTTTTCTCAAGCAGATTATAAGAATAATGATATTTATCAATACATATTAGACAACAATATAAGCATATTTTCTTTATATACCTATATTATTTTATAAGAGTATTACAATTTTGTATTAATTAATTTTTTTAAAATTTCAATTTGGCATTCAATCCAAAATATATCACTGCAGATTTTGAAATTCCAATTCATAATGCTGCAAAAATGGTTTGACCTTCATCAGAAATTATAGGTTATCGTTTTCATTTAACCCAAGCCTGGTATAGATAAATCCAATCACTAGGATTAGTTACAAGTTACAAAACAGACAAATGGCTAAAATATACATTTTGTTTAACATTTCTAAACCCAGATGAAGTTTCCGAATGCTTCATTGAAGATTTTATGTCTCAAATTCCAGATGACCCTAAGTATATACAATATGCAGATTATTTAGTGGACAATTACATAGGAGAAGACTCTACATTTCCTCCAAAAATATGGGCAGCATTTACAGCTGATTTAACTAGGACTGCTAATAATTGTGAATCTTTTCATTCACATTTTAACGAACAGTTTTATAAAGCACACCCAAATATTTTTTCATTTTTGCAAATTTCAACTAATGTAGTTCAGACTGATGTTTATATTAAAATTAATAGTAGTTTAAATTTAGATCCAAATTAACAAAAAAACCAAAACACAAAATATAGGTTAACTAAAACATTAAGTTCTATAGACAATAGAAGTTTATGAAAATAAACAAATAACTCGTTATGAATATATTAAACTGGTTTCTTTTAATTATAATAAAGTGTAATGATTTTTAATATGACTACCTATGTAAAATTATCACTTATTACAATTTTTATAAATTATTTATGTGACTGACTTTATCTGTGTAACCATGTATAATTATTATTATTGCTTTTTATTATCTATGTGACGGTGTAAAAATTATTATTACTATATGTTTGTAAATTATCTGTGAATTATATATATATTAACAAAGATGGGCAAAGTTAATGAAATAATTAACTAGATACAGTTAAGTTTATAAGAACAGTTTTCTAACTAGTTACAAGTTAAAAGTTAATGTTAATTTAACAATAAAATATGATTTGCGATCAATAAATTATTAAATGTAGTCTTAAAATGAATCCTCATTATATATTTTATTTAAATAAGAACAAATTATTTTTTTATTAGAAGTGATGGTGTTAAAACATTATTGCCATTTTATGATTACAACTACCTATATTACTATTATGTATTATGAATTCTCAATGCCAACATAAAATTATTTTTAAGATTAAATTATATAATTTTAAAAGGTACCTACTTATAAATAATACAAATAGTACCTATACCCATTTAATATGGTAACACAATATGTTACACTACTACACTACCTATACTATTAATGTAGTCAAATTAACTATAGTATAATTTTAATATATACAGACGTATAGTGTTTATTTATTGTAGGTAGGTAGGTACCTATACTTCTTCTTCTCCTTCGCCTTCTCTCCCAACTATTTGGGGTCGGCCACCCTGGTCCTACACTTCCACTTAACTCTATCTCCCGCATCTTCTTCACTTACTCCCACTTTCCTCATATCACTCGCCATTACATCCCCCCATCTCTTTTCCGGTCTTCCCCTCCCCCTTTTACCAACAACATGCATTTCCCTTACTAATCTTACTGCCTCAGTCTCATCCCTCCTTAATATATGCCCGAGCTATCTTAATCTATTCTCTCTCATTTTGTCTACAAAATAGGTAGGTAAATAGGTAGGTACCTATACAAAATATTAATTAAACAAGTTTATAATTGGTAAAACTAACTTGTTAAGTTTTAAGTACACAAGTATTTGTGACTATAATAGAATAATATATTAAAATTTGCTAAATATTTATTAACTTACCAAATATTGGATATTACTAAATTGATTGATACAATTACACCTAATATTAATATAATATAATATAATAAGGTACTACTGTTTGTTGATATTCTTCAATTAATGGACCAACATCAAAATTGTAATTAAATATTAAACAGAAATAATTGTGATCATACAAATACCCTATAAAATTGATATTATATTATTTTATTTTTAAATGTGGTTAAGAATTTAGTATAAAAATATAGGTATATTATTTTACTATATAGTTGTTTACTACTCCAACTATATTTATACTTAGGTAGCTAGATGGAATGTCATTAATGTAGGTACTTGCCTTAACATTGAACTAATTGTTGAAACTCATACACTTGAGAAAATGTCAGTTAAGTAGCAATATTTAAATTATATGTTGTAGTATAACTGTTAGGTATACATAATGTTGTGATAATATTCACCAGTGTTTAGCTGGTGAAAATAATTCACAGCTGCAGAATATAACACAAAAATAAAACATAATAATGCATAATTAAGTTCCATCAGAGATATGAGAGGTACTCATTTAAATAATAACACTTTTGTTTCTTATAGCATTTACCATCTATTTTTTTTTTAATTTACATTACACTAGTACAAAATTGTATTATATGTAGTATAATATATTTTGTATTTAATAAAAGAAACTAAATAAAAGTAGTTACACTTCTTCGAAATAGTTAAAATATTAAAAATATTAACGTGCACATAATATATTATTATATTCACGCCATAAATAATACATTCACGCGCACAAGTGATAATGGGCCATGGTTTGATAAGGGGAGCAGCGCGCGCGGTCAATTTTATAACTTCGATTCGGTCATTTTCTAAGGAGTATAATATAGGCAATTCATCATACATTTAAAATGTAAATTATATTTAATTTATCTTGTATATTCGTATGGGAAAAATGTGATCAGGTAGATTTGGCGCAAACTGGCAACGGAAGTAAATGACCTTTTTGTCTTTGGTGCAAATGGGCATTTTGTGATTTTAATATTTGGCGCAAATGGGCTACGGAAATAAGCGACCTATTTTTTTTGGCGCAAACGGGCAACTGCCCCCTTGGCTACGCCACTGATTCCTATTGGCTGGATTATGATTGAATGTTTACTTTTGGAATGTTTGCTTTTCATACTATGATGCACAATCATTCATTTCGATCTATGGATTGTACGTCCCACTAATAAAGAAAATTCACGATAAAAAATTTTACTGCGCTCGAACGAAATGTGAATTGATTATATTAAATGTAATTGCCCCTTTTGCAATGGAACAAGTTTTAGAAGAGTTAAAAAATACTAAATTTGCAACACTTATGGTAGATACATTAAATCACAAAAATCTAAAACTTCTACCAATATTTTAATCCACAAGGAGTATAAATCAAAGTTTTAGAATTTACAAATTTATAAGATGAAACCATGGATATTGTAACTAGTTATATAATGAATATATTAAAGAAATACAACTTATTCAATAAAATAGTTGCTTTTTCGGGTGATAACTGTAATACGAATTACGGTGATGTCGCAAGAAAAGGTATAAAAAATGTTTTTGCAATTCTCAACGAAAATTTAAAAACTAATATGTCAGGCATTGGATGTGCGGCTCATATCTTCATAACACAATGTAAACCTGTACGGATATTTTGCCAATCGACATTCAATCTATAGTTAATAAGATATTTCAATATTTTCATATATACACAGTCCGAGTGAAGCAATTCAAAGAATTTTATGATTTTGTAAATGTCGACTACAAAAATATTTTGGGTACTGTTAAACACGATGGTTATCTTTGCTACCAGCTGTTACTAGAATAATAGATTTATTCAACGTATTAAAAACGTATTTTTTATAGAAAATTTTGATGGTTTTTATAGTGTTTTCTTATCTTATGTAGAAAAATGAAGTTGTCATTTTGAACCAATTAACATTTTTCGTTGAACTCAAATATTAGATATTCCTGCTTGGGCAGACGTTCAAGAAAGTCTTATATAATTATTTAAAAATAAAAATCTCAACCTGAATTGGAATGTGGACGAAGATAAGTTATTTGATGAATATAATCATGTAGTTCATGTGATACAAGTTAAAATTTTAAAATGGAAAAATTGTTCAAAAAAAGTCACAGAAAAATGGTGTGATGTATTTAAGATACTAGAAAAAAATGAAATTTCTTTCAACAACTTCTCAACAACTATTGAATTGGCTATTTCTGGAACAAATGTATCTATAGAAAGAATATTTTCAATAACTAATGTATTGTGGACTGATGAAAAAAAACGTTTTAATGTCGAAACCATTAGATCGATAATTATTGCAAAACAGCACTTTAAAAGCTTCACCTATTACAATTTCATGAATTTCTTTTGAAGCACCCAAAATTGTTAAATTCAATAAGTTCTTCAGAAAAGTACGAAAAAAGAGTGGAAAATGTGAAAGAAAAAATATAAAATTCATGAATAATGAAGATAGCTGATGATGTAATTTTCCTAATTCTTGTTAAAAAAAAAAATGTATTGTTTAATACTTTAATATTGAGTACATTTTTCTAATTGTTTAAAAAATTATTATAGTTTTGAAATGCAACATTGTATTGTATATCTATTAATAAAAAGAAAATATTCCTAAACATTTAAACACTTTAATTATTTAGGTTAGTTTACTCAAAAAGGGTAAAATAATTGGACTTTTACTCTCTATAGTTGTATGCATATGTGTGAATGTATATGGATGAGGTTTTTTTTTGGGGGGGGGGGGGAATAACAACTGTCCCGTTTTTTTATTTTCTTAATATGGTCACCTTATTCTCATACAGTCCTTTAAAGTACAAAACAATATTAATTTTATTTATATATAAAATATTTTAATTTTTTATAATAGTTTTTCATGAGAAAACTCAATGTTATAGTATACTTACATAACTATTACTGTCGACTATAAAATACTAGCTAAATTACTCGAATTCACCCATGAGTAGTTTTTCCCGGTTATAGGCAGAAGAAAAAGAGGAACCAAAGGGTTAAAGACAAAACCGCTGTAATTACAGTATCATCTTATATGAATAACTTAGAAATGGCACAAAACCAAAAAATAAAAAATCTACAAAAACTATTACCAAAAGTAAAAATGTTAAAAAAAATTTATTCTTCAAATCTAAAACTAAAATGAAGACAATAGAAGATTCGAGTAATGATGATGATGATGATATTGATTGTCTGTACTGTGGTTACTTATATTTGCAGTCAACCGAAGGATGGGTGCAATGAAGGGAATGTCAAAACTAGGCACATTGTTCATGCGCTGGAGAGGACGATAATGATGATGAATTATTCCACATATGTGATATATGTAAACCTTAAGTTACTATTATGTTATAAGTTTTTATACATAGATAGATATCTGCCTACCTATAAGTAACAAAAAGTTCCTAAAAGTTCTAGGTCTCATAGTCAGTTTTTAATTTTTATATTCATTATATATGTACTTAATTTTTTTTATATGAACTAATAAATAAATATTTTAAAATATGTAGTTATTTTATATGCATAAATGTATGTAGTGATATGTCTCATCTAATCCTATACCATGTCCCATCTAACCCTATAACGTATCCCATCTTACCTCGAATATGGGTTAAGATGGAAAAATTGGACGATTTTGGAAAACTCAAAATAACTCTTCAAGACACTTAAATATTTTAATTTTACATACAAATTTATAAATTTCATAAAATGTTGAATAAAACAGTACTTGAAAATTAATTATAAAAAAAAAAAATATATCAAAAAATGACTTCGAAATTAGGTGTCCCGTCTTACCCAGGTTTCCTCTACCTATTGGTAATATTTTACAATCAATTTTATTTTTATTATTTTATAATATAGATAAGTTTTCAGATCTTATGATAATTTTGAATAGGTATTTTTAAATTTTTAGTTATTACATATGTGTAGGTTAGGTTATATACGTAGTTAATCACGTTTCGGTACAAATGATTCACTTCGATTTTCATAGTGACGAAGAAATTTGTGATATAAATTTAAATTTTCAAAGTTCTAACTAAAATAAAAATTAATAAAGATGTTAAGGTTAATAAAAGTGTCATATTTGTTTATTATCGTATTAGTTATGTAAATTATATTGTGCTACACTCATAACTTTATCGACTTTTATGATTTATCAATGATTTAAAAGCCAATACGATAGTATCCTATCCAACAAGCGAAATGCATCTATATTTTACGAACCAATCTTTTATTATTTTTATTTTACGAAAACATTGAATTTAATTTAACGAATAATTTTCAGACAAATCAATATTTATGTACACTCTACTTTAGTGATGGGTAACTTTGGTCTTCTTCTAGTAAAAATGCAATACCAAGTCCAAGACCAAGATTTTACTGTTGCAAGACTGAAATAAAAATGTTATGCAAGACTAAGACTTAACTGCAACACCCTTGATAGTCTTGATTTTAAATAAATTAAAAATTAATGAATTAAATTATATTATTTGGTTTAAAAAAAAGCAAGACTAAGACTAATACTGAGTTAACAAAATCAAAACCAAGATTTATTCAACAAGACCAAGATCAAGACTGTCATGGTCTTGGTCTTGGTTTATGCATCACTACTCTACTTACTGGAAATCGGACATATTCACAACTGTTTCAGTCATATCAGTCAACTCAGTTTCACTGAATCCGTATATATTTTGGGCAGTTTTCCAGTCATCAGCTCCATAAACAGTAATTTTTCCCTGAAATTATTAAAGTAAAAATAGAAAAAAAACATATTTGTAATTGCAAAATGTACAATAAAATTGGAATAGATTTATCTACATTATCGGTTTCCGTTAGTTTACTATTACTTCTAGTTAGTGGTTTATAAAACTTTATATATATATATATATATATATATATATATATATATTCATTCTTGGGCAAATTACTTTTTCAAAATAACATAATTACAGTTACTCGTTACACTTCTAAAATGTAGTGACATCACATTTTCAATACCCATAATTTTATATAATGAAATTTCTTTACTTTTATAGTTAAAAAATAATGAGTTACTTTTACATTTTTTGTTGTCTTTTGTTTGGTTACTTATGAACCATGTTTAGTCTCATAACTGTTTCCGTAACATATATATACATATTAATAACTAATTAATTATTTATTAATATAAGCTTTTAGCTTATACAGGATTTTATGTGAGTGCTGCGAATAGCGCAGTTGTATAGATATTTAGACGGAATCATAAATTATTACATTTAAAAAAATACTTCTAAAATCGATGATCAATTTTTAAAGTATTAATTTTTAAATGTTGTGGATGAAAATAAAACAAGAAAATCTTGAATATTCTGATTTTTTTCAACATAATAACATTTTAAAAATGTTAAACAAATATGAAGTCAATTTAACCATTTATTTATAACGAATATTTTTATTTAATAATTTATCGACTTAAGCCAATTAAAAAAAAAAAAAATCTGGCACACTTAAATCACAATGTAGAAGAGAGAAATAAATTGTATATTTTATTATAACACTTAAATAAAATAAAATTATTGATATTATGTATTTTTATTTTCAATGTAATTTTCAAGTTACACCTTACAGTTGTTAAAATTACTTTTTACAAGTAATAAAATTACTTAGGAAATTACTTATGAACAAATGTAACTAAATTACGTTATTTCGTTACAGTAATGAATAATTTAAATACCTTTACTTCACAACACTGTTTATATTATATAGTGTATATTTCACACAGAGATTTGACAAACACAGTAACTTTTGTTCTTTTCAATGCTTTTAAGTTTTTTTTTTGTAATAATTATATTACTAGAACACTACACTACAATCCTTATATTTTAGATTATATTATTTTTTTATATAATCTGATATAGCCATTTTATAAATTAATTTAAAAAAAAAAATTGATAGAAATGTTTATTAATATATTAATATTAAGTAGTCGATTTTATAGTTCTTTTAAATTTTCTAAAATTTAAATTATTTTCATTATTAAAAAACAGCCGATAGGTACAAAATAACATAAATTATTTAAAATTTGTCTAACCTAATTTATAGTTTTAAACATGTATTTTTTAAAAATGAATTTATAAAATGGCTAAAAAATTAAATAAAATCTAAAATATAAGAATTTTAGCGCAATGTTCTAGTAGGTAATTATTAAAAAAATTCATTTAAACATTTTTAACAGAATAAAAGTTATTGCATCTCTAAAATCCCTGTATGATACCCTGTACATTATAAAAGTCAAATTAATATATATTATAAAAAATTATATACAAATAAATATGTGCCAAGAGTATTCAAAAAATATTATGAGTAAGGCTCGAAAATTGTAGCATTTGCATGTTTTTTGTGGGCTATTAGATTTATTGCTAAGTAAGTTAAAAATTAATTTCAAGATACTACAAAAAAAAAAAAAAGTTTATAGTGCATATTTTTGCGCATTTGTGATTTTTTGATTTTAAGAGCACATCATTCAATTTTACAAATTTTCAAAGCATATGTGATGATTAATGGAAATTCAATTTGAATATTCGTAAATTAAAAAAATCTATACATATATATATATAATATACATATATAGTGATTTTAGGTATTATAGGATCTTCCAGATGATATAACCGTTCACGAAATAACTTACTTTAATTATGAGCCAATTACTTCCACTGATGTTGAACGTAGTTTTTCAAAATATAAACAATTTTGAAAATATCAAACAATGTTTAATGATTCAATGCAATAATTTTGGAGGTGAGAAACTAAGAACAAAATTATACCTTACACAATTTAATTTAAATTACTTTTAATGATATAGGTACTTAGGAACTACATACTTATAGTTTTATAAAATACTTGTATTTATATAAATATTTATGTAAAAAATAAAAAAAGTGCATATTCTTAGAGCATATTTGTACTTTTTTAAGTGCATTAAGTTCCGAGCCCTAATTATAAATAACTTATAATATTACAACTTAAAAATATTTTCATAAGATTTTGTATTCGTTTTTGTTTTTTTTTATTTTATTATTCATTTGTAACCTGATAACCTATAGTTGAAACTAGTTACTAATAATCTTTTTTTGAATATGCTCGGTACAAATTATTTCTTACATATTATTTTTTATAATTTATATTAATTTTACTTATACCTATATATACATGCATACATATACTATTATTTTTAATTAATTAATTTTTGAAGTTTTGAATTTTAAATATATTTTTTAATGATTTATATTGAACCTATAATAAAAAATTAATTAAAAAAGAAAAATACCTGCATAATATTATAATAATATAAATTATTAGTTTGTTACTCTACGAATACTCGTATTTGATTATACCATGATAAATGATAATTAATAAATATATGAATTCATTGTTTGGGTATTATTGAATTTTAAATAATGTTTTGTGTTTTGGACGATTGTGCGCAGATAATTAATACTTAGTTTTTAAGTTATAATTTTAAGAATATTTCAAAAACAAATTTTTACATGATTTTAACAATGAACTTACCGCATATATATTAATTAAAACAAACAGCATAACTATCTTCATTGATGTCATGTTCAAAAATATCTTCTATATATAGAAAATAAAATTAACCGGGTTTACTCATATATTAATCCAAAATCCATACATTAGAAAATAAGTAATATCGTATAATATGTAGAAAACATACCAACAGCTATACAGTAACGAATTATTATAAAATATTGATAAATTTAATTATGTTAATTACAGTATAATATCATTAGAATCTATTATTTTCATATTTTATCAATAATTGTTTCTTACTATTGAACAAAGCAACCTCACCTTAATAACGATTAATAGTAATCAAAGTCGTCCGTTTTATGATTGCCAAAGAATAGCATACACTAATTTTACCATTTAACGCACACCGTTTTTATATTGTTTAACTGTTACATACATGTTACTTATTTACTTACATTTTAAAAGAAGGTGATCAAAAACACCTATACAATTACTTATTAGATTTTAGCGTTTCTGTTTTATATTGATATTAAATTTTTCTAGCGAAAATATAAAGTCTTGTTGAAGAAATTGAATTTTTTAGTTCATTCTATTTTTTTATTCTTAACAAGATATTGAAAGTCTTCTTTGAATATAACTGTATTTTTCTTGCAATTTGACCTACGTCGGGCCATATTATACATTAAAATGCCAGTTACTTCCTTTAGGTAATAACGACCCATGACATTAAGAGGCTAGCTATTCCCCTGCAGTTGTTATTGAACATCTCGATGTTGTCTTTTACTCCTCCATTTAAAAAAACACATCATTATCAAATGTTAAATATCAATCAACTCTGTCATAATATAATAATATTATGCAAAATATTCAAATAACCACTAAATTGGTTTTACAAAAACAATATCATCATAAAAATAATAATTCAAATTATAGAAATAATCACTTAATAATTGTATTTACAAAAATGATATATCAACTTTCAAATAATAATTCAAAATATTTTAATAACTCATAACAGGTACTACTTATAACGTACAATAATCGAAATATTTGTCAAAATATTCAAATAACCACTAAATTGATTTACAGAAATATGCATATAATCGCGATTTAAAAATTAATTATAAAATGATTTTTAAAATTTTAATATGACTACGCGCGCCCGGACACCAAAATTACTTCGCGTGCGCCTATTGCGTACTTATAAACTATAGTAAATTAAATATTAAATAATAAGGCTAGTTTTGGTAACTAATGTCGCTGTATAATAATTCAATTAAAGACAAACAAAGGATAATAATTCACAGCAACACAGAAAAAGGTAGAAAAACAATAAATAAATAAACACATATTTCGTTGACTTAGATCTGACACTTGTCATTAACTAACTTTTAGCCCCTGAATCCAAAAATGCCACCAGTGTTTGTCTATCATATCAACTTTTTGAGATACAAGATACTATATCCTCTCTATGTCTCAAAATTCATACAAAATGTGCATACAAAGGAATATAAAAAAAAATTGCAAAATATGCTATTCACAGAGAATAATTTTATTCATACAAAGAATATAATATATCATATAGGTCAATGTAAATCAAATTATGTTCATACAAATTAAAATTAAATTATTTTAGGAAACGGCAAGCATATACATATATTAAGGTAAAAATTTTCGCTTATAACATTTCCTGGAGTGTTCTATCTGTGGATAATCTCGCCTGATACTCCAAAAATAGTCAGCCATCATATGCACATCCCATCTTCCCTGATATCGTGCCTCCATAATCTTCAAATCTTGGTGGAATCGCTCTCCCTGCTCATCACTAACTGTACCAAGATTTTCCGGAAAGTCAGCAAGATGGCTATGTAGAAAATGCACCTTGATGCTCATATTGCAACCAAGTATTTTGAAGGTCTCCAAAAGTCGTTGAACAATTTCGGTGTAATTATATGCTCGTGTATTTCCAAGAAAATTCTTTATAAGGTCTTTGAATGCTATCCAAGCATTTTTTTGGATTTCTGTCATTGTTTCAATAAAATGTTCATCTTTAACAAGTTGCCGAATCTGCGGGCCATCAAATACTCCGGCTTTTATCTTTTCAAAAGACAGACTAGGATATGCCGTAATGAGATACTTGAAGCAGTCTCCTTCAGTTGGCAATGCCTTAACATATTGCTTCATGAGACCCAGTTTTATATGCAGAGGTGGAAATATAATGTTCTTTCTATCGACAAGTGACTGATGTAGAATATTAGGACCACCAGGTTTAAGTTCAGATCGTGGCAGCCAATTTGACTGCAACCAATGCTTCTCACGAGCTCTGCTGTCCCACATACACAAAAAACAGGGATATTTGGTATATCCACGTTGCTGGCGAAGAAGGAAGGAAACCATTTTAAGGTCAACACAAATGATCCATTTATGCATGTTATATTGCAAAAAATCAATGATTCTCTTTATATCTTCGTATTCTTCACGCAAACTAACTGAATGGCCAATTGGAACTGCACCAAATACATTTCCATTGTGGAGAAAAACATACTTCAAGTTCTGCTTTGAGCTATCGATGAACAATCGCCAATCAGTTGCGTTATAGGCTGAAATTCCCAACGCCTCCATTAAACCATGTACGTTATAGCAATACACAAATCCACCTTCACATTGAAAGCAGTGGCGGCGCCAGGTTAATTTTCCAGGCCGGGCCAAAGGAAGGCCAACATATATTAGGGCAGGCACAGACACAATCATATAGTTGATTCACAATTGGGGGGGGGGTGAGACACGGTGTTCCAGCTTGATCTCCCCCCCACCAATCTTGGGCTCTCCATACGTACATACGGTACCGTCATAATGAAAAATTGTTCATTTAATCTCCGAAAGTCTTTAACTATGGTTGCGCCAGGCCATGAACACTCTCCCCACTATTTCGATTTTTTTCATTTCAGAGCGGAATGATTGATGTTATCGAAACAGTGGAAGAACATGATATTAGGAACTTAATCTTCCTATTAAATATTATATTGTTATATCCGTAATCCATCTCAGATGTGGTATCTATACTAATCTATGGTTGCGCTACTAAGTCTCAGCGACCAGGAGTTTCGGAGAGGGGTTAGGTTAATTACTTATTTAAAAATAAATAAATACATTTTAATAAGTATTTAAGTGTAATAAATAAAATAACAACTAATGTATTTTTTTAATTTAAGTAATATAATATTATACATTTAATATACCTACATTTGTTTCAAAATTATATAATTTAAAAATATATTAATACATTAGAAAATTATAACTAGATATAAGAAATATAATATATAAATACTTAAATAATACATATAACACTACTGTATAACTAAATAATCATAATTGAGAATTTATTTCAAAATGATTCTACGGTTGCCATGAGAATTTGAAAAATTATCAATAATTTCATCTATATCTAGTAATTTAGCCTCACTTTTC
>JAIPRL010011259.1:0-13886 GCA_025469235.1 Pemphigus obesinymphae
TTTTTTATATTTTGTACTTCATACAAGGTTAAATATAAATTAAATATAAAAAAAACAATATGAAAATTTTTTTAGATGTTATAAATCTAGATAATTAAACCGCATTAAAATCACATATATAAAATACCAAGTTTCTCTGAGTTTTTTTATATTTTTCTGCGAGCATTTTTTGATGCAAATCATTTAATTATATCATCGTAATTTATTGATTTGGTTATATTAGCTAGGTATCATGAAAATTATTTTTAACATTTATTACGTGTCAATTTTGAAATACCAACAAGTTAAAACCATAACGTTTACAACATCAATATGTTTTGACAAACAACTTGATAACGAATACGAACTGTTTAATGATTTTAAACCGTGAGGTTTATTATATTATATTATATTCTCATAGTAATATCACAGAACCTAACCTTTCATCTATTCTGTGGTAATATCCACACACAGAATATATATCCACAGATATAAAAAAATTATCATATCAGTTTACAGTATTGTGTCTTTGTCAACAAAAGAGAATAAAGCCTTATCATTAATGTTGTTATTATATATTACTCATTGGGTAAAATGAACTATTTATACATTTTTGACTTTTCAAAATGTTGCCGCCCCTAAATCTCTTGCTAATAATGCCGCTAAGGGCAATTGCCCCTCCGAGCCCACCCATAAATACGGGCCTGTGGATGTACCTATATATATATATATATACGATAAATCATTGCATTGCAATATGACGATTGATAAAATTTGAAAAATGAAAATATAGTTAGGTAACCATGACAATTGTGTTTGTTATTTTGTTTTTCAATTTTTCGTCTTTTATTTTTTATAAATGGGTAGTTTCTCTTCAAAGTACCCATATACTAAAACCAATTTGCTACAATAATTTACTCGTTACTCCAAGACTTCTACTCGACTCCTTCTGGTCGAAAAGTTGCTCATAGAGAAAAAGAAACAAACATCATTATAAAATCACTATAGGTCCCTGCTCACTCTATATTCAGAATTAAAAAATGTACGAATTAAACTTCTATCAATGATTTTCTATTGATATTTTGGCGTTTGTGTACGAAACCGCAATACATTTTACATCTGGGAAAACTATATACCTAGTAGACGCTACAAATAATGAGATATAAAGAACATATTATTTCTGAATGAAATCAAAAAAATCATCTTATAAATTCGATTTTGAGATAAGCATGTTTCATGCAATTATTTTATGTAGGTATACATTGTACTATAGGAATACAAAAAGATAACCAAAAAAATGTAAATATTTATTTATTATATATTAGTAGAATTGCTTATTCATAATGAAGACATAATATGAAGTTAAAACATAATAGTAGATCAACCTAATTATATTTGTAATACTCGTATATATTATGAGTACAAACGTATTATATAAAGGTCACCATATTATTATCAATATATTTTGGACATAATTTACTAACAGCAGTTTCAAACTATCTGTGTTATACTAGTTATTGTGTACCTATTGATTTGTTTCTTATTATAAATTGTGTATTATGTATACAATGTGCAATGCGTTTTATTTGTCAATTTTCATATTTTCGTATTTCATTTGTATTTATTTCGTTAATTCATTCTTGTAACTTGAATACCTGATGATCACTTACATGATCGAAACGATGTGTTACAAAATACATTTTTTAATACTTTAGGCATATGTTCTTGAGTCCTAACACATTTGGGTACAAATTAATATACAATTAAACGATAACACGTTTAGGTATAAAATAATTATAGAATATGTTTTTATCTTTTTTTTTTCTTATTATAGTTTTTATTTTTATAAAGCATATAATAATAGGTATTATATTATATATAAAATGTATAATAAAAAAAAATTCAAATTAATAAGCCAAATTTAAGATTTAAGGAGATAAAGTACCTCATTAGTAACCCATATTATTCATTTTATATGAATCATTAGAATTTTTCAACTATACCAAAAGGTGAAAGGTATAATTTTATATTTTTTTATCAAATATTTTGAGATACTACCAAAATATAACGTTATATAGGTACATGTTATATGTTGAAACATATAATCTCGAATTGCATAGCCGTACCCCGCATCCGCATGTATAAAAACTAATCGTTAAATTTACGAAGTAAAAAATTGTCAATCTTAAATTTTAGAAATTAACAAATTTATGATGATTTTATAGTTCATCTCCCGATGATTAAAAATTAAAAAATATGACGTAGTTAATCAAAAGTTTTATTTATTATAGTTATAATAGTTTATATACGGTTTGAACCTAAATGTACGTTTTTCAAATTTCCACGTGGAAATATCCGTTGTATTATGTGAAATGCGTTTCGCCCATTTTCTGATATACCTAGGTATTATTTTTATTATATTTTTTATATAGTAAAGTACCTACAGAGTCACAAAGATATCTACGGTGGTAATGCAGGGTCCGTTTTATTTATTATTATTAATTTTTTTTTATTTCAGTAATGCGTCCATTGATATACGAAAAAAAACAAAATAAAATGTAAAAAATAATCATTTTTTTTTTATAATAAAATAAAAACCGCACGTTTCGCGCGTTATTTCTGCACCCTTTTCCCGCGTGGTGCTTGCAGCGCGGCGGCGAATGTGCGTACATATAATTATACGGAGGACGGGAGAATGGCAGGAAAACGATGTTTACTCTTTCAATTTAATTTGAATTGAATTAAAAATTAAAAAAAAAATAAAAATCGCGTCTCTTCTGCCGTCGCTTTTCCGTGCGATATTATTCGCAATTGAATTACACGTGCGCGCAACTATATTATAATTTATAATATATGTATAATATTATGTACAGGCATAGCTGCTGTGACCCGGTGGACCGTTTATTTTATCATACGCGTCATATTACATTTTTATTCACACAAGTGATAAAAAAAAAAATTCGTTTTAAGAAATTTATTTTGGGTTTTTTCGCCCATTTAGTAGATTTTAAGTATATACGAACACGGCAACTAGGATTTCTCGTGTTAGGGGCGCGGCGAGGAGTTCAAGTTATTTTTTAGTAAACCACATTTTTATCCGCTCTACTATACGGTAGTATAGTACCCAAAAACAAACCAGTTCTTATTGTTTTTTTTCGATGCTAATTCAGCCAAAAACAAAAAAAAAATATACAGTGTGAAAATATAACTATAATGTATATTATGCTTTTTTAATAAATAATACTAAAACGTTCTTTGAGTTAAAACTGTTATTTATTAAACTAAATAAATAAATAAATACTAATTTGTGTTATTACAAAATGTATAAAAGTTTTTTTTTTTTAATGATTTCAAATAAAAAAAAAAACCATTTGTATTACCACTGTTGTAAAATATCACTGATGTTTCAATGTCACAAATATGATATAAATAAAAGTCAAATAAAATAATAATAATTATTATAAGCAGGACTCAGATTTTTTAACATTAAAACGTACTGAAATATCCAATATAACATGGCCTAAAAATATAAAAATGTGAAAAATAAAAAAAATAAAAAGTTATACATTAAATAGACCGACGGGCCACTACACTGGCTAAATAAAAATCTTCTTATTCTCCTTTTCCTTCGCCAACTTTCCCAACTATTTGGGGTCAGCCACCTTAGTCCTACAATTCCACTGAACTCTATCTCCCACATCTTCTTCATTTGCCCCTCATTTTTCTCATATCACTCGCCATCACATCTCCCACCTGTTTTTTGGTCTTCATCTCCCCCTCTTTATATCAACATACATTTCCTTTACTAATTTTATTGCCTCAGTATCTTCCTTCCTTAATACATGCCTGAGCTATTTCAATCTATTCTTCCTTATTTTGTTAACTATCAAAGCTACTCCTATATACTATCTTTTATAAACTCATTCCTTATCTTATCCTCTCTAGTCACTCCACTCCTCCACCTTAACATTCCCGTATCTGCTACACTCATTCTCTGTTCTATCTTTCTATCTACTGTCAAACATTCTGTTTCACATATCATTGAAGTATAAAGTATATAAGTATACCCTAAACACTTGAACCTCTCAACATGTCCCATTACATCCACACTCAACTATATTTTTTGCCTTTCCCTATTTTTCTGTGTTCCTTTTCACTAAAACCATACTCCATATATTCTGTTTTACCCCTATTAATCCTTAGTCCTTTATTTTTAAGAGCTTCCCTCCATTCTTCAAGTCTACCATTCACTTCTTCAGGACTTTCTCCTATCAGCTCTATATATCACCTACAAACAGCGTGGACTATGGTACCTTACCTTGTATTATATCCTTTGTTATTTCATCCATTACCAGGGAGAATAAGTAACGACTCAAAGCCGATACCTGGTGCACTCCCACTCTGACTGTCTACATATTCGTTCTTATCCCCACTAATTATAATATCCTCAATTCCTTGTACTCTTTGTATTACCTTATCTATCTTTTGCCAGAACTTTTCTTTCTGATTTTCTTCACATGCCACTTGTGGAGAGCATATGCACTAACTATATTCAATACCTATCACTTTTTCTAATCACCTCTACCATTTTTTCTTTCATTTCTTTGAATTCTTCGTCTAATATCACTCGTCCATCATTCCTTGTACTAGTCTTTCCTGTATATGATTTTATATCCTTCACCAATTTTCCATGATTTTTCCTCTTTCCACTTTATTTCTTACACACTTAACTCTATACTACCCTATATTTTACTTTGTGATAATGCAATTAGATCTTCTAAATCTATTTTGATCTTTTTTGGATCACGGGCCATTATAAGATGTATAAGATGTAAAAAATAACTACGGATCCCCTCCTCCAAATAATAACTAGATATATAGAATTATCTGTCTTGGAAATAATATCTGTGATTAAGAAATGGGTTACTCTAAATTATATTTAATTTCTGGTTTTTGATGTAAATTGCAGTCCGAGTATTTTCGAAACATATTTAAACACATACTTTTAAAATACCTATATAATTATTTTAATATTTAAATTTAAATTCCAGGATTTTTGTTCAAAATCAATATTTTAATTTTTCAGATTTAGAATTGTTAATATTATTATTATTATAAAATAAAATAGCATTATTATTTAACTGGTAAAAATGTGTAGAATAATTCCCACATAGCCCGAAAAGTTTCAAAACTAATATTGTTAACCATAATTATAATATTATAATAATATATTACAGTACTAAGTCTGAAAAATGGGAAAGCAATATTGATTAAAAAAAAAAAACTTAGGATCCAATTTACGTATGTTTCAAAAGTATGCTTGGTCCGTAATTTACAAAGTATAGATAGCTATGCTACAGATATGATCGTGATATTTTTTTTAGGACGAAATTTACCTACCCCAGAGATAATTTAGTAAATATATATATATATATAAGCGCTTAAGTGCTAATTCTAAATAATGTTCTTTTATGAAAACATTTTTTTTTATATAATTTTGAAATAGAAAATGAACTTAGAGCCAACTCTCGGACCCCACCGAATATTCATCTATACAAACCTCTGGTTAAGAACACCTGTTTTAAAGTGTTTTAATTTTTATCAACCATTTTACAAATTATAAATGTTATTATTGAAATTTAAGAAACAATTTTTTATTTTTATCAATATTTAATGAAATAATAATATTAACTTTTAATTAAACTTTTCACGTTAATATTTTTCTTATTTTCTTTGTTTTTAACTAATAACTTAATTTAGGTTATTCATTTTTAAACATTTTTTTTTTTTACCAAAATTAAAAAGTAATTTTTAATTTAACGTAATTATTATTTAATTTTAACTAATATAAATGAAAATAGTTTTAATAAAAAAAATGAACTTGTCCAGTTTGCAGAGTTTGAGAATATTAAGATGTTTGATCTGTACTTTGAAGTTGAGATCACAAAACCTTGATTATTTTAAACCAAGTTTAAATTTGAAAATGTACAAACGAAACACGAATCAAAATTATTATTTTTTTTTTAAATATAGTTCATATTCCCAATGATCTCAAACTTTAAATTCAGTCGTTCATTTTGTATCATAAAGTTTAATAATTTATTGATATATTGAAAAATCATTTAAAAACATTTACCAACATTTACATTTTATACTATTTTTAAAAAATCTTTACTGTTATTTAATATAGAATCATTAAATTACTATAGGTGAAGTCGATAATAATAAATATTAGTTTAAAAAAAAAAAAAATGAATGACATTATAAATTTAAATAAAACAAAATTATATCTAGAAAAAATAAATTCTCTAAGGTCTGTAATAAATATGCTACATTTTATGTAGAATATATGTTAATATATTAATAATTATTATAAAATGTAAGCAATAGTGTTCGTTAAAATTCGAACATATGAAAACAATGACGATCGCGTGTCGTATAGACTAGTTGAATAAAATAAAAAAATCGTACCGTTTAATAAATAAATAAAAAAAGTTTTTTGTTATTGTATAATTATACGATGAAAACATGTAAATGACAATATTTATAATCTTAACGTTTTCGCGTTGTTTTATAATTTTTTTTTTATAAGGTTTTATGTATAGTTTACTCGATTTATTATTATTGTGTCTTATACAATTGTGTTATGATAACGGGCTGACGTAAAATCATCTCGTCGATTATAGAACAACTAGGTATATAATATCTAACGAGCTCTTGTCTTGTTAATTATTTGTTATAATATTTTACAAGGTGTTTTCGCGTGATTAAATTTTATTTGACAATAATATTATCGTGTTTTTTTTACAGGGATAGTGCTGTAATAATTTATCGTTAAAAATATCACTTTTATTTCTCGCTAGAAAAAAAAAACATTTTTATATTTCTAAATTCTAAAATACATTAACTATATTATACACTATAGGGTAATTTTGGCAGAATCCGTTCTGTTGCTCATTATTTTGATATTAAAAGGAATTTATTCCGTTCTTCGTTCTTTTAATACTAAGAAAAATCCGTTCCATTTCTCGTTCCTAAAAAAAAAATGGAATTCTTTTCTGTTTCGTTACCCCCTTACCTTCACAAAAAATTATTTTTTTAATAATTACATTTTTGTAAAACTATTGAGGAATAACTTAGGTTTACAAATTAAATGCTTATAAGTTATGAATATATTAAGGTAAAAATGATAATTTAAATTCATGGTTGGTATATAAGGTAATAACGCACAATTAACTTAAAACTATAATACAAATAGATATCAATAAATCGATTATATTACATCGTTGTCCAATTGTTGGTGATTTCAGATATTTTTAATATTATGGATAGATCTTCGATATTTTTGTGGGAGGGATAAAAATCATCATTTTGTAGTTTGCTTGTTGTTCTGAATTTCGCCTGCTGGTTGAAAGAGCATTTATTTTAATATCAGCATCAAATTAGTTGGTAATATTATTGATGACTCGTAATCCTGTGCGAGATAAAAATCATTTAGGTTTTGATAATAAAAACTTCAAACGCAAACATTTATAATTTAAAATAATTATGGTTAAATGGTTGTAAAAATAAAACACAAATATTAATATACAGTATCATGAATGCCGAATTTGCTGAATTTTGAATCGAAAGTGTAAATATTATTTTGTTTCAATAATTTTTTGCATAAAATACATATAGATAGATAATTGATTTACTTAAGTTATTCTTGTAAATCGGTGGACTATTATTATAGTCTGTACATCGTCGTTATCAGTTGGTCTTAACAAAATTCCACTCTTTTTTGATTTTAAAATTTTGTAGACTACTTGTTTTTTAACAAATTTGTTTCTGGCGATTTCTTGAAAATCAACCCTTATCTTTACAAAGTATTTAAAACATAATATGTTTTATTTTGTATTATTACTTTTTTCAGTCCTGAATTATTACGTAAAGTAAAAAAATCGCAATTTTCTTCTCTTTGTGCCATTCCTCATCATATATGAACGTTTATCAGAAATTCTTTTAGAACGCCTTAACTCAGGCATATTCGAATTCTTCACTGCAGAAGAATTCTTTTTAGTGAAGATCTTAAGGTGTAAGCTCTGTGTACTGTGCCACGACTCATAATTGAGTGATTTTTGGTTCAAAAACAGAAAATACTTAACGGTTTTGAAATTAACAAAGGATTCAAAATATAATTAAATGTTTCGAATTCCAAAAACAAATATTAAATACTGTAAACTATGTTGTAACCATAGACTTAACAATTAGACATGGACTTTAAAGATAGACTATATACAATCAATAACATAATAATATTAACATAATTAATATAATTATTTTATATTTTCCTGGCGGCGATAATAAATAATAATTTATTTTATTTTAATAAAAAAAAAAAAAAAAATGGTTTTAGAGGATAATTTAATGAAAACATTACATTAACTATTTATATAAACAAGAATTTTCAAATAATCTGCTTATTTAATATATAGGTATATCAGTACAATTTTTATAAAAATAATTTCATAAATTATATCAAATAAACAAATAATATTAATAATAGTCTATAGTTTTTACCTAATAACATAAAATATAGATTTTTAGTTTAATTATAAAAATTATTTCGAGAGAAATGAAATTACAATATATTACGTTCCTATCTCGCATCCAAAAAAGGAATTCATTCACGTTCCTATTCCTCTAAAAAATAAAAGAATCCGTTTATTGCTTCGTACCTAAAAAAAAGAATTAGTTTCAGGAGCCGTTCCTAAACAACACCGGATTTTAGAAGTGTATTATACGAGTAAAGTATAAAATATACCACTCAGTGGCGTACACAGGAATTTTTTATGGGGGGGGGGATGAATATATTTTTTACTTCCAACCTCGAACCATTTATAAATATAATATAATATAATATATATATTATAAATATATATAAAATATAACATGTTATAAATTATTAAAACTTTATTTGAATTTTACAGTAAAATATCTATTACAAAATCATTATAAAGGCAAAAAATTAAAAAAAAAAAAGGTCAAGGGTGGATTTCTTCCCCATGTCCCCCCTATGTACGTCACTGATATCACTATACTAAAAATTGATTATAATTTTCAGGCTCGCACTTTGGGCGGATCACTGTTTCGAACGGACCACTAGGGTGGTTGTAAGTGATATACAGGTGTGTTATTTAAGTGGGTTTAATCCTTGCAAAACCTCTCCCCCATCAGTTTTTCGCCTTAATGACCTAAACGTCTGAAACGAATTCAGCTACCATAACAGTGCTCTTATATATTTTGATTTTGAATCTTCAATGAGTTTATACTTTGCATCGATCTGTGGTATTTTTCAGATTTTAACATTTTAACAATTTTTCGCTTGAACAATTATTCAAAAATTTTAATTGGTAATAACTAACTATAATTATTTTCAAATATTGAATTTATAAGTTTCATTTCATTGCTAATAAGCACTGCAGTGCACGCAGATTTAAATTGCGTATTTTATATAGGTATATTTCAAATTATGACATGCTCGAATTTTCTGTATCCATCTAACCAACGGATAATACCTATAGACAATTTACGTTCAGCATTCTTATTACAACTTTGTCATTTCTAATATTAGAGTAAATTATTTTATTACGAAGTTTATAGATGAGAACATTATCTATGCTGTACCATCGATATTTTTTTGAAAAGTTAATTTTTAAAAGAATTTAATTATTTTTAAAACATAATAATTGAAATAGATACACTTGAATTTACACTCTTTGAAATAAAAAACGCATTTTTGAACAATTAATAATGGCGAATGGTATACCATAATATACCGTAATAAAAAGTGGTACTGACACGAGACCTGCACTAACAAATTATTTTTGAATTTTATTTAAATGTTTTTAGTTGTTTGATTTAAATTTATTTTAAATAAATTTATATTAATAATTTAAATTTATTTTTTATAAAATATCTCATATATGATCCATTGAAAACTGGGTGTATGCAGACATTCTCCTATTATACTCTTACAATCATATAGATTTTAATCATAAAAAAAATCAGTATATTTTTAATGCTTATGGATATTTTTTTAGGGCATTGATTCGTATCTTTCACGGGTATTTAAAATATTTTTTTCCAGAGCACTAAAGTCGCTGGTTTACGTATGAAATATAGCTTTAAGCTTCAAATTTTATCGCGGCGATGGAATTTTGAAACTGACTACAATACTGTTTTAAAATTTAATCTGTTGACATGGAATAACATTTCTGCATTTCTGTCATTAATATAAATCTAGACATCTCATTTTTAGCTTAAAATACACATATTATAAATTTGCTAATGGGTAATGACATCACATGGTATAAAAGAGTTAAACTTTGAAAAAACCGGATCTGGAATCATTTTCATTGCAATCCAGCGAAACGCCCAAGCTTATATAATATCATCGTGTCCGTCAAAATATACACAAGTCCTTATTACTTTCGAGTTATATATAACACGTCGTGCAAAGGGTGTAAACAATTGCTGCCGCGCATAGGGGGCGTTCGAGTATTACGTGAGCACACTTTTGGACATTTTAGACCCCCTTCTTCCTCTTGTCAGCAATTTTCAGAAAATGTCCGACCCCCCTACTTTATAACGCCAGAATTTGTCCAAAGACGCTCCTCTATTAAAAAAAATATTAAAAAATTTCCGAATTTTATATGAATTACCTAATTAAAAATAAAATGAAAAATTTTATTACATATTTTGATTTTTTTTTTATTACTTAATATTTGAACGCCTCCTAATGAGTATAATGACATCACGTCATGGTATAAAAAAGTTAACTTTGAAAAAACCGGATTTGGAATCATTTTCATTGCAATCCAGCGAAACGCCCAAGCTTATAATATATAACATCATCGCGTTACCGTCAACCGCGCGCATGTACACAACAAGTCCTTAACGCTTTCGAGTTATATAATATTATAACACGTCGTGGCAAAGGGCGTTTAATCGCTGTCGCGCGTACGACTTTTACGTAGGAATTCGAATACAGAGCGATACACACGTTAAAGGGTATATAGGTAGTACTTGTACGCACTACGAACACACGGTATATATATTATATTACATCGGCGCAATTAATAACGGGTATGCATATATAATATATATATATATATATAGTAATGTGTGGTGAAAATTACGGTAGGGTTGTCCCGGGTCGGCGGTGAAGGGATGGATCGGAAAGGGATGATGAGTGTGATCTATATAAAAGCCTTTGTCAGATATATATATCTATATATATATAGGATGCGGGAGGGATAAGAACGATCGTATATATATATATGTAGTATATGACGTCAAAACGAGAACTTGTACCGTCGCGCACGTATAAACAAAATATGTATAGTCGTCGATGAATCTGGTGACGAAATCGGTGGCGGCGGTTTATTTTCCTAAAGTATACCTATATGTATATACGTATATATTATATACACGCTGGCTGGCTATACTTACACGTTCATACTATTATGGAGATAAAAAAAAAATAAAAAAATAAAATAGAGAGAGACAGGGACGATGAAAGTCCTTTGTTTTCTTCGCGTTTCACGCACCGGCGAGTTCGCAATATCAAAAACTGAACATTCCGGGCCAAAAAGAGGAGGGGCACCGCGGGCACGTGTCCGAGCACGTGCGTCGCGCGCGCGCCCGATCGACGGGTATAGAGTGACAAGTTAATTTGATGTGAAATGAAACCGGCTCTATATATTATATATACCACCCCCTACCCCTCAGTGTGGGGGTTTTTTTTTTTTTTTTTTTGTCCGAGGGTTTCGTCGTGCAGGCGGGGGTGTAGGGTGTGTAAAAAAAAGTTTTCACACCGAAACGATATAATATACGCGCGCGCGTCCGACAATAATTTTTACACGTGTCCGGTTCTTTTATGTGTTTTATTTTGTAACACTGCGCGCACGAGTATCGTTTGCAAATGGGGACGATTAATATATTATATGTATATTATTTTTTCAAAGGGACCAGATTTGACGTCTCAATATATTATATCGCCTCGTATATAGGTTATGTGCCGAACGCGTGCCGGCCATATTATTGTATATATTTGTTTTGATTTGACACGTCCCTTTTCGTAATTTTTTGTTTTTTTTTTTTTTCGTTTTCGTTCCATGAACAATCGTATCGCGTAAACGAGATGGGCGGAGAGGGCGGGAGTCACCGCCGCTTGTTGACTGTATTAAATTAAGTATTAAAAACTAATATCGTAATAACGGCTGACGACGGGTCGGGATTATAATATAGGCTATAGCCGTTACCGTGACGGACATCCTCGATATAATAATATAATATATTTCTATTATTATAATAATATATGTGTACAAGTTTATTGTACAATTATAATATGTATATACTATATATAGCTGGGAAAGTGTTGCGAAAAATCAAAAGCCACGTAATCGGTTCCCATACCGAAAAAGGGACAAGACAACGCCAAGTGTCAATGCATACAGGAGGGTTTTTCTCAGGGGTTTTAAGTTAGAGTTTCGGTTAGAATAATTTTTTTTTAAATTGGATTTAAAACGGGACAAGACGTGATGAATTTAAACCTTATGGTTTTTCCGGCCCGAGTTCCGTTTCCGATTTAAAAAATTCTATTTTATGGTTTCGGTTCTGTATCTGCTGGTTATTAAAAATACGTATACGTGAAATAAAGGTTTTAGTTCAAGGTATAATTAGAATATGTTTTAAAACGCCAAGGGTTAAAATGTTAAAAGCTCAATATAATAGTTCTGTTTTCTTTAGATGTTTTTTGATTAATTAAAATTCTATAGGTTTCAGTATTTCATTTTGAATAACTACGGTTCTTCTTAATTCAGTTTCAACCCTTGGTTAATGCTGTTGCTAATATATATTACACTGGATAATTAATTTGGATAAACGTAATGTCATGGACCTTTTCCAAAAGTTGTGCACCCATCCATCATCCGTACTACCACTTAAATGGCATTCGTATTCAGCGTGTGGTTCTTTTTAAAGATATCGGGATTTTTTTTATTCTCCATCATTGAGCTTTGAGCATTTCATTAATGTTACTATTTGTAAAGCATCGGCTTCGTCTCCTCGCTCTCTTTATTTCGCTTTGGTCAGATCTGTACTCGAGTCTGGTGGAATAGTTTATCTGACTAAATATTATAACGTTTACAGAATAAGTTTTTCTCGTAAATTTAGTATATTCTTAAAATTGGACACCCTCAACCAGGGTTGGAAAAAACCCGGTTTTTTTTTTGAAAGAACCCAACTGGGTTGGGTCAAATTGAGGTTTTTCCATAAAACCTGAAAAAGCCCAATATTACCCCGGGTTTTTTAAAGAAAATTATTTGGGTGGGTTTTAATGGGTTTTATTTAAAAAAAAACCATTTAAATCCTCTAAAAATGGGTTTTAATGGGCTGTTTTTTTTTTAAAAACCCACTTCAACCCAATAAAAATGTTTATTTTTATTCCCTATATTACATACACTGTATTTTATAACCATGTTATCAACTCGTGTTATCTACTAGTAATATTATTTTTTAATTTTTATTGTTAGAATTTATTGAATGTTGACTGTTGATGTGTAATTAGTTTAAAGTGTTTAGTTTATTTTTATTTGTTAATATTTATATTTTGTATATAAATTAAGCCACAGTCATGTCGTCTGGTTTGAGACTAATTGATGTAAGGTTATTTTATTTTAGTTTTTACCAGTTTATTTCTTAAATTATATTATAATAAAAGATTAAAAGATTGAATAATATTTTTGTTTTACTTTTATAATTTATTACTCATAAGCAACCAGTCCTGGCCAAGGCCATTAACATATTAGTATAATTTAATATAATAAATTATATTATACTATACAATTATAATAATATAA